>APFE030776428.1:0-60300 GCA_000404065.3 Pinus taeda
TGTAGAATTCCATTAGAATATTGTGTTTATTGAATACACAAATGAAATCATTTCATTTCTTTAAAATATTTTTTGAAAACAAAATTACCGAAATTACATATTGATAACCTAGTGGGTGTAAGATAAAATTCACCCGTGTCATTCACAGAAAGCATGAGAAAAAACCGAATACTATATATAAAACCAAGAAAAATTCAAATTCATCACTTTTAGGGACCTCTTAACCACCCTGCCAATACATAAGTATGTTCCTGTTTGCAGTTAGAAAAATTACCCAAATTACAATCTGTTTACTCCAACATATGTTGGACAGTTATAGAAGCATGACTAGTGCAATCAATCCATTCCTTTTAGCCCTAGATTTGTTTCAGTTTAAAACAGAAGTATCAATGTCTATGCTTTAGCCATTCACCTTAAGAATTTTTACAATATAATTTCCTAAGTCTATTTAATATCTTCATTATCATAAAAACCAACCTATATATCCCTCTGAACACTTGGTAGACTCAGAATAGACCCAGAATTAAGATGGACCTAAGATGATAGAATTTCCCCTTTAAATAGTGTATGCTCAAATGAATACCATGGTATTATCAATACCATGGGTTATCATAAACTGGTAGACCCAGAATTAAGATGGATCTAAGATGGTAGAATTTTCCCTTTAAATAGTCTATGCTCAAATGAATAACATGGTATTATCAATACCATGGGTTATCATAAACCTGGAGCTTAAAAATTACTATTAGTATAATTTATAAAAATTAATAAAATTAATAGTTGATTTTTATTTTATTTTTTATTTTAATCAAGCTAAAATGTTTAACCTACATTAAATTACAACATCCATTCTTGATCCACCAAG
Source organism: Pinus taeda (assembly GCA_000404065.3). Lineage (NCBI taxonomy): Eukaryota > Viridiplantae > Streptophyta > Pinopsida > Pinales > Pinaceae > Pinus > Pinus taeda. The sequence continues at coordinate 866 of APFE030776428.1, forward strand.
CCCAAGAGGATCAAATATTTTTTCACTCTATGCTAGTTTGCATATCACAATATTTGATCGGGGTTTAGTAGATCTAGATAGAAGATGGATCTATGCTAGTTTAATTCCCCCATTTAAATAGGCTACATTCTAGGTGAATACCATGGGTCAATACCATGTGCCATATTTTTATTAATTCTAATATTAGGGTTAATAATGGTTTTTTTTGCATGGTATTAATAACAATCTAGTCCATGGTATTTGTCCCATAGTATTTTGCCCATAGGTTTCACCTAAATTAACCCATTTTTTGAGTGTTCGTCAATATAAAGTGCCTTATGGAGTAAATATAAAAAAATGTTCTATTTGTTTACCATACCTCTCATTTATTTATATTTTTATTAATTTACCATACCTCTTTTACAAATATGGTATTTGGCCCATAGGATTCACTTAAATAAAACCTCTTTCTTGAGCCTTCATAAATAAAACGAGGGATATGGACTAAATATAAAAAGAGGTTTTATTTATTTATCATACGTCTAGTTTATTTATATTTTTATTTATTTACCATACCTTTTGAGTAAGTATAAAAAGACGTTTTATTTATTTACCATACCTCCACGTTACCTATATTTTTATTTGTTTACACCCTTGTATGTATATAAGGTGACTTATGGAGTAAATATAAAAAATGTTTTATTTATTTACCATACTTCTCATGTATTTATATTTTTATTAATTTACCATACCTCTTTTATAAATATGGTATTTGGCCCATAGGATTCACTTAAATAAGACCTATTCTTGAAAATGGGCGAATGGATTCACTTAAATAAAACCTATTCTTGAAAATGGGCGAATGGAGGGTTGTAACTCCTAATTTGAAGGGCTAAATTTACCTTTTTTACCCTCTCCCTTAAAAGGTGGGTTATTTGAGGTGATTTGTAAAAATGTACTATGATACAAAATGTTCGCCCACTAAAAATTTAAAACCCCTTAATTTTGCCAAAGGGTGAACATTCGCCCCTAAAATTTTCTATGTTTGTGTTTGTTTCCTCCTTCCATTCTACTAGAGAAGCCTTCATTTCTCAAGGAAAAGACTAGAAGTCCCCCTTTCTTGATGCCTTTTTTGATTCTTTAATAAGAGTGTTACACAAAAATATCGTCATCTTGATTATTTGCAGTCGGTATGGGTCTATCACCACCTATGCCAACTTCCTAAGCAAGTCTCACACCTCAGCTCTTCAAAACAAGCTTTAGAAATGACAGAAAGACATTAAAAAAGCAATGTAACTCTGGTTCCGCACTTTCTCTCACTTTTCCCTGCGGGCCCGCACCTTTTTTTCAGGATATCTGCGTACTTATATGCTCTGTATGTAAAGGGAAGGGTGTGTACCCCTGTGAAAGTCAAAAGGCACATTTTTTATCTTAAAAAACTCACTTTGGGTTAATTCTAGAGTTTTCTAGAAGAATTTTTGATGTGGATTGTTCGCTCCAAGTTGTTCATGCATCCCATAAGAAGAGGAACTAATCCCTTGTTAGGAGGAGCTATCCCTTTGAAGGATGATTCTATCCATTTGAAGGAGGACCTGGTAACTGATCTCCATTGCACTATAAATTGAGGCATTGGGTTAGTGGCTGGAGAGGTTAGAAGCTGAACTTTTGAGGGTAAATGCTAATGAAATCAAGACTTCGTATTTGAGATTAAGAGGAGAGATCACATACCTTTTTGGCTTCATTGGGGAGTGACTGAAGCTTGTCAAAGTAGAGGAGACTTCTTGTTGAACCCTGGGAGGAGCTTGTACAACGTCAAGGCAAAGGTTGTAAAGTTCTTCTGCTTTTGAATTAATAGAATCAAGCTCATTTTTCTCAACAAGTATCTCATGTTATTTGTTTCATGGACTCCTTGACTTTCATGTCAAATATGTTTTATAATACTGGTTATTCAGGTGCTATTTAATCGTTTGCCTTGTTTGTGTTTGCAGGTTTGCGACAAAGGAACTTACTTGGATCAAAGGAGCGAAGGCATCTCCAAACTTGCATTGGACATGAGGTAGGCCTTAAAACACATTTGTTTGCCATTATTTATAAAGCGCATTTAGAGAAAGATAGTGTCTGGTTGGTTTGTTTGTCATTAGGTCTTCATTAGATTCTAGGAAGGTTTGTCTTGTCCGCAAGATCGACTCATTCCGCGTGACAACTCTGCAACCTTTTATTTTAAAATTCTTCCAATCTCACTCTGTCTCCATACTCTCACACCGAGTTTACGATTGCCAGTTCAGGGTTTGTTTACACAAGCCTCTGCTCTGTGAACACACTCTCATTGCATGCTCTATATTCCTCCTGCTTTGTAACCATTGGTTTTCTCCACAACCCTCTTCCATTTTCCGCTCATATAACTATTTTGTTCCCGTGAAACCATCATCTACAGAGGTATTTTCAAAGCAAGGAGGAGAAATGGGTCTTCTGGTAAGAACAAAACCGGATGGATCTAAATTTATGGAGGGTTATCCACAGCTAAAAATCACGTTAAGGAAAGCAAGATGGCTGCAGTTTATTCAGAAGTTCAGGGGTCATAATAAAGAAGTCACAAAGACGTTTGCAAGGTCCTTCAATGGTATGGAAGTCAAGATTGGGGATATCAAATTCCCGGTAATAGAGGCATCCATTGTAGCAGCAACAGAGCTTCCACAGGAAGGAGAACGATCGTTCAAAAATAAGGACTTCAATGCAAAGGCTTGGAGGATCATTTTGCGTAACCCAGGTATGGATATATCCGTTTTTAAATGTGGAATTCCTATTTCAGCCCTAAAGGAAAAATGGACCAGTCTGTTGTTGATAATTCAAAAATTCATTACGTGTGAAGGAAGGTATGGCTCTATGTACATGTACCATATAAGGTTATTAATGAATTTTCTGGAGAGTCAAAACATCAATCTGCCTAATTTCTTATTGAGTAGCATGAGAAATATATCTACCACTGTACAAAAGAATCTGGATGATGTAGAGCCTCATCTTTATCATCACGACCTTGTTAAAATTCTAGTTGAAAATCAATTGAAAGAGAGAGGGGATACATGGGAACAATTCCTAATTAGGAATTTCTTTCAGGACCCACCTGAAATGCCCGAGGGTAGCTCAACAAAAAAAAGTAGGAGAAAAAGAACAAATGTAAACATTCAAGATACTCCTACTAGTATAACCAAGGAAACCAGTAAAGAAGAAATGTTGTCTGAAACTTTTACTGAGATTAGAAAACAAGTAAAACAGAAAGGGAAAAGAAATGTTGAAGATATTTATCAGACCCCAGAACCTTCTTTAGAATAAGAACAGATACTTTCCGAGAGGCTAATTCATCTTAAAGAACAGTCAACTAAGGGAAAAGAAAAAGGAAAGGAGAAGCAGAGTATAGAAAATCGAGATACTAGCTCACAGAGTTTAAGAAGGAGCTCAAGGCTTAAAGGAAAATTAAAGAAAATACAAATCAAAGAAGCCCATTTCATTGACCTAGGAGGGGAAACACCAGAACAGTCACCAGAAATCACTCCTCCTGACCATAGTCCACAACATTCTCCTTCTCCTCAACTAGATTTTGAAATCAGTCCAAGAAAGACCACCACAGAAATTGATCAAACTCAGCAAGAGATGTATGATTTTATTGAATCATTGGAAAAGACTGCAACAGAACAGGGCACTTCATCTAATCAGCTTGGTACAGCTCAGGAAATTTTGATCCAATCGTTAAAATAAGAAGTCTATGAACTAGAAGTCCTGAACAAACATATCAAAACAGAAAATGACATGTTGAAAGAACAAAATAAATTGGGCAAAATTATCCATGACAACGCCATGCTACATTTAGGATTGTGGCACAAAAAAAATAGGAAATTGAAGAAGAAGAAGAAGAAGTTGAGCAAAGCCCTCATCAACCTCAAATACAGGTGCCTTATGATGAAGCCCAGGATGACAATGACACCAAGGAAGAAGAATAAATGGTCAGATGTATTAGCAAAAGTCTCAGAGCTGATGAATTGAAGGAAGGATAGTCATAGTTTTGGTTGCATGAGGACATGCAACATCTTCACAATGGGGGTATGTTGAGCCCCAGAACTACCTCTCTTCTACATACTTTTATAAATCTTTTCTCTTCCATTTTCCCACATTAGTGCCTCATAAGCTATCAAAGATTGTTACATATTGATTCTAGGAATGCATTTAACTGGTTTTCAAACTATATCTTTGTGTGTGCTATTTGATTTAGATTTTGTTCATTAGCTACGGAATGTAGCCACTTTCCGCAGCTGACTTGCAATTCCGCAGTTGTTTTCATTGTTCTATAGGTTACAGGTGTCGGCAGGAGAAACGAGGCACATGGACAACTCAGAAATGATCTACACATAGACAAGGTCCTATCTGTTCAACTGAATTCATGAAGAAAGGCATCAGTCAACGGACAACCAACAGAGAGTCCTACGTTAATTAGGGCTCTGTTCCAGCACGTGAAAAAGTCCGAGACCATTCCTGAGTTCATGGATCCACTTTTTCCATTTGCAGGCTGTCTCCATGACGTAATCTAACACCCATCCTTCGTAGATTTAATGGTTATAGCAACCAAGAAGCTGAACTTCCGGATTCTGTCTTCTTTACGTGTCTTCTGCTGAAGATTTTTCTCCAAAAGGCAGTTATCTATTTTCCTCTATAAATAAAGCATTTGCAATGCAAGTAGTTAGCCTTGATGTTAGTCTTGACGTTGTTTTTTTAGCATTAGTTTGTTGTTGTAACCAAGAGACATATCCTCTGTTTTGAAATACAAAAACTTTGTTTCCTTATGACTGTTTAAAGTGTGGTTTTGAGGTGAGAACGTATTACCCAAGGCTGTGTAGAGGGCCCCTGCTAACTGAGGTTTTGCTTTTCATTTTTGTATAGTTTTCATGTGTGTTTTCTCTTATTTCCACTGTACATTTATCATAATTTGTTTATGGTATTAATCGTTTTTTTTCATGTACATGATTTTATAGCATTGTTATATTTTCCACTAACACTGATCAGGTATTGTTTTTGCATCAAGTGGTAATCTGAGATTTGCTTCCTCTGTTGAACTTTAGCTTTTAATTCCAGTTGTTATGCTTTGATTTCAGTGAGATTTGTTTACTACTTTTTAGCTAGTTTAGATATCAATTTCTTTATGCTACATGACGTTATCTCCGATGCCTTTAGCTTAACCCCATTTTAGAAGTTAATTGGAGAGCTATCGGATTGTAGGTGAAGTAATCTGATTTTGCTTTCATTAATCTGCAAGTAGATAATTTATATATTAGTTCTTTATGCTACATGACGTTATCCTTGTTGCCTTTAGCTTAACCCTGTTTTAAAAGTTAATTGGTGAGCTATCGGATTGTAGGTGAAGTAATTTGATTTTGCTTTCATTAATCTGCAAGTAGATAATTTAGATATCAGTTCTTTATGCTACTTGACGTTATCTCCGGTGCCTTTAGCTTAACCTCGTTTTAGAAGTTAATTGGTGAGATATTGGATTGTAAGTGAAGTAATTGATTTTGTTTTCAATAGTCTGCAAATAGATAATTTAAATTTCATTCTTTCATGCCATATAACGATATTTTTAGTGTCTTTAGCTTAACCCCGTTTTAGAAGTGTTACACAAAACTATCGTCACCTTGATTATTTGCAGTTGGTGTAGGCCTATCATCACCTATACCAGCTTCCTAAGAAAGTCTTAAACCTCAGCTCTTCAAAACAAGCTTGAGAAAAGAGAGAAAGACATAAAAAAATAATATAACTCTGGTTCCGCACTTTCTCTTACTTTTTCCTGCGGGCCCGCACCTTTTGTTCAAGATATCTACGTACTTATACGCTCTGTATGTAAAGGGGAGGGTGCGTACCCCTGTAAAAGTCAAAAGGTGCAATTTTTATCTTAAAAAAATCATCTTGGGTTGATTCTAGAGTTTTCTAGAAGGATTTGTTACGTGGATTTTTCGCTCCAAGTGGTTCATGCATCCCATCATAGGAGGAACTAATCCCTTGTTGAGAGGAGCTATCCCTTTGAAGGAGGACTCTATCCTTTTGAAGGAGGAGCTGATAATTGATCTCCATTGCACTATAAATTGAGGCATTGGGTCAGTGGCCAGAGAGGTTAGAAGCTGAACTTTTGAGGGTAAATGCTAGTGAAATCAAGACTTCCTATTTGAGTTTAAGAGGAGAGATCACATACCTTTTTGGCCCCATTAGGGAGTGAGTGAAGCTTGTCAAAGTAGAGGAGACTTCTTGTTGGACCCTGGAAGGAGCTTATACAGCGTCAAGGCAAAGGTTGTAAGGTTCTTTTCTTTTGAATTAATACAATCAAGCTCATTTTTCTCAACAAGTATCTTATGCTATTTGTTTCATGGACTCCTTGACTTTCATGTTAAATATGTTTTATAATATTGGATATTCAGATGCTATTTAATTGTTTGCCTTGTTTGTGCTTGCAGGTTTGCGATGAAGGAACTTACTTGGGTCAAAGGAGCGAAGGCATCTCCGAACTTGCGTTGGACATGAGGTAGGCCTTTAAACACATTTGTTTGCCATTATTTATAAATCGCATTTAGAGAAATATAGTGTCTGGTTGGTTTGTTTGTCATTAGGTCTTCATTAGATTCTAGGAAGGTCTGTCTTGTCTGCAAGATCGACTAATTCCGCGTGACAAGGTGGGTTTTTTTGGTGGGTCGGACGAGGGCGTTCATGTAAACTCGTTCGGGTGGGTTAGGAGAGGGTGCCCATGTAAACTCGTTCGGGTGGGTAGGGTGGGTCGGGCAAGGGCATTTTTAAACTTGTTTAGGTGGGTCGAGCGAGGGCATTCGTGTAAACTTGTTCGGGCGGGTCAGGTGAGGGTGTCCGTGTAAACTCGTTTGGGTGGGTCAGGCGAGGGCGTCTGTGTAAACTCATTCAGGCGGGTCGGGCGAGGGCATCCATGTAAACTCATTCAGGTGGGTCGGGCGAGGGCATCCATGTAAACTCATTCAAGCGGGTCAGGTGGGTCAGGCGAGGGCACGCCTGAGCACATGAGCCCGTATAAAAAATTCTAAGTTGTGACTCAGGGTGGGCTTTGTGCACGTTCATGTAGCTTGTTTGCCTGGATCTCCCTTGTCCCTTCGTTTCGGTCGTGTGGGCACCCATGTAAACTCATTTGGGTGGGTCGTTTGAGGTCATGCATGTCAACTCGTTCGAGTGGGTTGGGCAAGGTTGTCCATGTAAGCTTGTTTGGGCATGTTGGGCGAGGGCATCTATGAAACTTGTTCGGGCGGGTTAGGTGAGGGCATCTGTGTAAACTTGTTCAGGCGGGTTGGGTGAGGGCGTGCCTGGGCACACGAGCCTGTATCAAAAATGATGCATTGTGACCTGGGGTGGGCTTTGTACACATTCGTGAAGCTTGTTTGCCCGACTCTCCCTTGTCCCTTCATTTCGGTCATATGGGCGCCCATGTAAACTTGTTCGGGTGGGTCGTTTGAGGGCGTGCGTGTCATCTCGTTCAGGCGTGTAAGGACCTGTGGTTTGTGCGACGGGCGAGGTGAACTCCATGACTTGAGTTGCGGTGAAATGGATAAGTGCGACTGAAGAGCAAGACACATATGTGCGAGTGAAGGTGCGGTTGTGCGAAGTATATATGCAAGAGAGCTAGGGGAGCTACCCGCGGGTCGAGTGAATGAGTTTGTAAATGGGCGAGCAAAGGAGGGGGGCGATCCCATGAGCTGGGTAGGCTGGCCAACCTCTTGGGAGAGTTGACAACACGTTGGAAAGTTAGTTGGGTGAAGGAGATGAGTTAGATGGGTGGCATGACTCGACCCACCCATTGTATATATTAGTGGTGCAATGGATTGGCAAAGGTATTCAACAACATCACAACGAGTTCGAACTATGAGCCAAGGTTGAGGTGCGAGTTGAGTAGGTCGAAGAAGTGTGAGGTGGGCGCAAGTCTATGTGTCCGCACTTCAGGTGAGGTACATGTTGAAACAACGTTTCGGGTGACTTTGGTTGGATAGTGGGTAGGCCTGCATGATGGTAGGCTATGTGGTTGAGCGAGCAACCTAGGTGGGTGCACCATGCATGGTGGAAGTGCGATTGGCCACTTGTGTGAAGGGGAGTCTAGGTGAAGCGTTGGAGTTAGTTGGCCAGTTGTAATGAAGGTAAGTCAGGTGGAGGGCTACATGAAGGTGCACCCACCCAACGAAGTCGTGTAAGATTTGGGTGAGGTGAGTTGGGAGGAGGGCTGCACAAAGCCATGCCCGCCCAACGAGTCGTGCAAGCTTCGTGTGAGGCGAGTTGGGTGGAGGGCTGCAAGAAGGTGCACCTGCCCAACAAGTCTTGCACACCGAGTTTGGTAACTCAAATGAACCAACCAAGTGCGGCGGGTGACCCAGATGAGGGTGTCCATGCACGCCGAGTTGGAGAGCTTGGAAAATCGGTTAAGTGTGGATTGTAAGGTACAGCGATCGTGCAAGGTGTGCACGAGGTGGGTCCCCAGTGACAAATGACACAGGTTGAAATTTGGCTAGGGATAAACTTGGGGTTTCCAATGCTTAACTTGTATTTTTATGAAAGTGGAAATATATATTGATATCGAGCAGACTCATATTAGGGAGTTTCCCCTCCCTTTATAATGTTGCAATTGTGTATATGTGTTAATTGTTGTGGATACTGAATGTGTATGGGTGTTCATTAGTATAAAGGCTAATCATAATACTTGGTAACGAAAAATAAACTAAGTATTGAATGTTAAGGCGTAGTCCATGAACATAGTATTGGTGAAAAGAAAGTGTTCGGTGGTGCCACACCTTGATATAAGTGGTTGGAAGATTACCGCTAGTGTAGGGGTGTGACAGATGGTATCAGAGCAAGGCTGAAAACTTGGCAGGAATTTTTCCAGAAGCTGATGAAAGTGACTTGCAGGTGAAGGAAGCTGGTTTCACACAAGTGAAATCAAGGGCCGGTTCGGTTTTGTAGTTAACTTGGTGAAGTGCGAAGGGAATTTGTTGAAGAGTAGGTTCACAGTTGGTAAAGCTAGTGGATGGTCTATACTAGATCACAAAGAAGGAATCTAATGGCAGAGATGGCAGGTGAAACTCATGTCGTGACGATGAATCTAGCCATAATGCAACTGAGGCTTTCATAAATACAATATTAGAAAGAATGGAGGAATTGGATTCTTTATGGACTTCGAGGGTGGTCAGGATTCTTAAAGATCAAGAAGCCAATGCGCAGATGACAGAAGAACTCGATGAAATCCAGACTCAATATGAGTACACTGATCTCAAGTGTACACTGATATTGGGGAAGCAAGAGACCGAGGTTTGGTAGAAATCTTGAACTTGCAGAAATCTCTTGATGAAGCAAAAGATGAGATAGCGGTGTTGAAGAAGGTCATGATGCATAACTTAGGTGGAGGAGTGTCTCATGTGAAGATCAAGGAACCAGAATCTTAGGATGGTACAAGAAGTACAAATACTCTTGGTAACTTTCTATGGGATATGGAGCAATACTTGGAAAACTTGGGTCTATCCGATGATGAGATAAAGGTGAAAGTGGCTGCTCATTTCTTGATGAAGGATGCTAAGATATGGTGGCAAAGGAGGATGGATCAGATTACCAATGGTAGTGTTGATGACATAACTTCATGAGATGGCATGAAGAAGGCTTTACAGACCCACTTTAGTTCTCAGGATGAAACATGGGAATCAAGGATGAAGATTAAGTTTATCAAGCAAATAGGGAACCTACAGACATATCAGCGGGAGTGTGCAAGTGCAGTTCTTGAACTTCCCTACATGGTGGAGAGGGAAAAGGTGTTCAACATTATCATTGGGCTGAAACCTTGGGTATGAAATGAAGTGAAGAGGTAGAAGATTAAGACACTTGAAGAAGCTTTTGCTACTATGGATCGTTTGGTGGAGCATTATGACAAAACTTCTAATGAGAAAAACAAGAAGTTCGATAAGCTGAAAGAGAAGAAGAAAGATGATGCTTCAAAATCGAATGAAAAGATGAAGATGAAGAAATCATTGAAGTGTTGGATATGTATGGAACCACATATGGTGAATAATTATCCTTCTAGACTGAAAGTGGCTACTATTTCACAATCTAATACGAACCCAGAGGAAGCTTTTGTGGAGATGATGTAGATACTTGGAGCTAGAGCTACTATGGAAGTGGTCTCTTGAAGAGATCCAGAGAGGAACAACTTGGAGTATGTTTGGATGAATATTGGGGATGCTGATGTGCTCACTATGCTGGATAGTGGGGCTACTCACAACTTCATGAGTGAGGATTTTGCGAGAAGGATTGGGTTGAAGTTTGTACCGGTGAAGGCACAAATGAAGACAGTGAATTCTCCTCCTAATTCTATGATTGGTGTAGCTAAAAGAGTGGACACAACACTAGGTGAGTGGATTGGGAAAGTCAACTTCACTATAGTGTGGATTGTTGACTATAAAGCTATGTTGGGAATGGAATTCTTGAAACAGTATGATGCGATTATTTTTCCACACTTGAAGAAGCTGTACATTTACGATGGAAGGGAAGATGTACCCATTCGTGTTCCAACCATTGGTGTGACAAGACCTAATTGTAAACTAGCAGTGATGCAGATGGAGGATGAGAAGCACATGGATGATGTGTGTAAGCGGTTTTCTACTGCTACGGCAAAGCTTACTGAAAAGTCATTGGTTATCAGGACACTTCCAATCATATCTTGGATTTGTCAAGAAGGCTAGAGGAGGTTGAGGATGATGATGACGACGATGTTTATGTGAGACCGAATGTCCATGGGGAGGATCAGGTTGCATATCTATAGAGGATGGAGATAGAGGATCCAGATAGATGGATTGAGATTATTAGTGAGGGTGAGCCTTTAGGCTCTACTCCCTCCACATCTTCTTAGATGACGGAGAAGATGGGGCTCATTGTTAGCTACTCATGGTAGTGAGTCCTTAAAACAGGCTGAGAAGGTATGAAAAGTGATGTGGGAATGGTTTGGCATTAGCATCATGACATGTTTGAGATGGGATGGAGTTTCCATGGACCTGAGCATGGGAGAGATTCTTGGTGAGTCCAGGATGTGGTAGAGTCTGAGAAAAGACTGGTGTAGGCATAAGGATGTGCATTCTTATGGTTTGAGCATGACAGTTGGACTAATCACCCAACTAGTTCGAGTCGTTAGGTCTGGAAGTGTGCAGAGAGATGTTGGTATTATGTTCAAGTATCTTGATGATAGTTCACAGGATGGGATGGCACATGGTGGAGGGAGTGATTTTGCATATGTTGCAGGGATGTTGGAGTGTATGGGATGGTTGATATCATGGACCAAGGATGAGATGGTTATCTAGGTGGCAGATGGTTACCGGGATGGTATATTGTTGAGGATGATAATGACTTAAGGTGGAGGAGGATGTAAGGACCTACGGTCCGTGCGACAGGCGAGGTGATCTCCACGAGTCGAGCTATGGTGAAATGGACAAATGCGAATGAAGAGCGAGACACATATGTCCGAGCGAAGGTGCGGCTGTGTGAAGTATATAGGCGCGTGAGCTGGGCGAGCGACCCGTGGGCCAACTGAATGAGTTTGTAAATGGGCGAGCCAAGGAGGGGGCAGCCCCATGAGCTGGGTGGGTTGACCCACCTCTTGGGCAAGTTTACAATGCATTGGCAAGTCAGCTAGGTGAAGGAGATGAGTCGGCCGGGTGGCACGACTCGCCCCACCCATCGTATATATTAGCGGTGTGATGGATTGGTAAAGGAATTCAAAAACATCACAATGAGTTCAATCTACAAGCCAAGGTTGAGGTGTGAGTTAAGCAGGTTGAAGAAGTGCAAGGTGGGTGTAGGTCTATGTGCCTACACTTCGAGCAAGATGCATGTTGAAACAATGTTTCATCTGACTTCGGATGGATGGCGGGAAAGCCTGCACAATGGTAGGCCATGTGGTTGAGCGGGCGACCTGGGTGGGTGCACCACGCACGATGGAAGTGTGGTTGGCTAGTTGTGTGAAGGGGAGTCTGGGTGAAGTGTTGGAGTTAGTTGTCCAGTTGTAATGAAGGCGAGTCAGGTGGAGGGCCGCATGAAGGTGCACCCACCCGACGAAGTCGTGTAAGTTTTGGGTGAGGCGAGTCAGGTGGAGGGCTGCATGAAGGTGCACCCACTCGATGAGTTATGCAAGCTTCGGGTGAGTCGAGTTGGGTGGAGGGCCATACGAAGGCGTGCCTGCCCAACAAGTCATGCATGCCAATTTGGGTAACTCGAACGAACCAACCAAGCGCGGAAGGTGACTCGGGTGAGGGTGTCCGTGCATGCTGAGTTGGACAGCTTGGAAAATCAGTTAAGTGTGGATTGTAAGGTACAGCCACCATGCAAGGTGTGCATGAGGTGGGTGCCCGATGAAAAATGACACAGGTTGAAATTTGGCTAAGTATAAACTTGGGGTTTCCAAGTTTTAACTTGTATTTTTATGAAGGTGGAAAATATATATTGATATCGGGCAAACTCGTATCAAGGAGTTGCCCCTCCCTTTATATTGTTGCAGTTGCATATATGTGTTAATTGTTGTGGATAATGAATGTGTATGGGTGTTCATTAGTATAAAGGCTAATCATAATACTTGGTAACTAAAAATAAACTAAGTATCGAATGTTAAGGCATAGTCCATGAACATAAGTATTGGTGAAAAGAAAGTGTTTGGTGGTGCCACACCTCACTATAAGTGGTTGGAAGACTACCGCTAGTGTAGGGGAGTGACAGGGTAGGTCAGGCGAAGGCGTCCATGTAAAGTCATTCAGGTGGGTCAGGAAAGGGTGTCTGTGAAACTTGTTTGGGCGGGTCCGGCGAGGGCGTCTGTGTAAACTCATTCGGGTGGGTCCGGTGAGGGCGTCTTTGTAAACTTGTTCAGGTGGGTCGGGTGAGGGCGTCTGTGTAATTTCGTTTGGGCGGGTAGGCTGAGGGTGCACCCGGGCACATGAGGTTGTATCAAAAATGCTAAGTTGTGACCTGGGGTGGGCCTTATGCACGTTCGTGCATCTCATTTTCTCGGCTCTCCCTTGTCCCTTTGTTTCGATCGTGTGGGTGCCCATGTAAACTCATTCTGGTAGGTTAGGTGAGGGCATCTGTGTAAACTTGTTTGGGTGGGTTGGGTGAGGGTGTTCATGTAAACTCGTTCAGGAAGGTCAGGAAAGGGTGTGCCTGGGCACACTTTCCCATATAAAAAATGCTAAGTTGTGACCTGGGGTGGGCTTTGTGCACGTTTGTGCAACTCGTTTTCCTGGCTCTCCCTTGTCCCTTCATTTTGGTCATTTCGGCACCTATGTAAACTTGTTCAATGGGGTTGATTAAGGGTGTGTGTGTCAACTTGTTCAGGCAGGTCAGGCAAGGGCATCTATTTAAACTCATTCGGGCGGGTCGGGGGAGGGTGTCTATGAAACTCGTTCGGGCGGGTTGGGCGAGGTCGTCCATGTAAACTCATTTGGGTGGGTTGGGCGAGGGTGTCCATGTAAACTCGTTTGGGCGAGTCAGGTGAGGGTGCGCCTGGGCACACGAGCCCATATAAAAAATGCTAAGTTGTGACCCAGGGTGGGCTTTGTGCATGTTTGTGCAGCTCATTTTCTTGGCTCTCCCTTGTCCCTTCCTTTCATTCATGTGGGCGCCCATGTAAACTTGTTCGGGTAGGTCGTTTGAGGGTGTGCATGTCATCTCGTATGGGTGGGTTAAATGAGGGCATATGTGAAAGTTGTTTAGGTGGGTTGGATGAGGGCATCCGTGTGAACTCATTTGGGCGGGTCGGGCGAGGGTGTCTGTGTAAACTCATTCGGGTGGGTTGAGCGAGGGCATCCATGTAAACTCGTTTGGGCAGGTCGGGCAAGGGTGTGTCCAGGCACACGAGGCCGTATAAAAAATGCTAAGTTTTGACCTGGGGTGGACTTTTTGAACGTTCATGTAGCCTATTTTCCTAGCTCTCCCTTGTCCCTTTGTTTCGGTCATGTGGGCACCCATGTAAACTCGTTCGGGCAGGTGGGGTGAGGGCGTTCATGTAAAATCATTCGGGTGGGTCGGGTGACGGCTGCCCGGGAAAATGAGCACATTTAAAAAATGCTAAGTTGTGACCTGGGGTGGATTTGTGCATGTTCATGTAGCTCGTTTACCCAACTCTCCATTGTCCCTTCGTTTCAGTCGTTTGGGAACCCATGTAAACTTGTTCGGATGGGTTGTTTGACGACGTGCATGTCAACTTATTTGGTCATGTAAGGACCTGCAGTCCGTGCAAAATGGACAAGTGCGACCGAAGAGTGAGACACATATGTGCGAGCAAAAGTGCAGTTGTGCGAAGTATATAGGTGGGAAAGCTGGGCGAGCTACTCGTGGGCCAACCGAATGAGTTTGTAAATGGGCGAGTGAAGGGGGGGGTGATCACATGAGCTAGGCAGGCTGCCCCACCTCTTGGGCAAGTTTACAACGCATTTGCAGGTAAGTTGGGTGAAGGAGACGAGTTTCCTGGGTGGCACAACTCGCCCCACCCATCGTATATATTGGCGGTGTGATGGATTGACAAATGCATTCAATAACATCACAACGAGTTCAATCTACGAGCCAAGGTTAAGGTGCAAGTTGAGAAGGTTGAGGAAGTGTGAGGTGGGCATAGGTCTATGTGCCTACACTTCAGGCAAGCTGCATGTTGAAACATCGTTTCGAGTGACTTTGGTTGGATGGCGGGTAGGCTTGCACGATTGTAGGCCTTGTGGTTGAGCGGGCGACCTGGGTGTGTGCACCACGCATGGTGGATGTATGGTTGGCCAGTTGTGCAAAGTGGAGTTTGGGTGAAGTGTTGGAGTTGGTTGGTCGGTTTTAATGAAGGTGAGTTTGGTGGAGGGCCGCACAAAGGTGCGCCCGCTCGATGAAGTCGTCTAAGCTTCAGGTGAGGAAATTCAAGTGGAGTGTCGCATGAAGGTGCACCCGCCCAGTAAGTCTGCAAGCTTAGGGTGAGGCGAGTTGGGTGGAGGGCCGCACAAAGGCACACCTGCCCAGCAAGTCATGCACGTCGAGTTTGGTAACTTGAATGAACCAACCAAGGGCGGTAGGTGACCTAGGTGAGGGAATCTATGCACACCGAGTTGGACAGCTTGGAAAATCGATTAAGTGTGGATTGTAAGGTACGGCCACCATGCAAGGTGTGCACAAGGTGGGTTCCCAGTGACAAACGACATGGGTTGAGATTTGGCTAAGTATAAACTTGGGGTTTCCAAGGCTTAACTGGCATTTTTATGAAAGTGGAAAATATATATTGATATCGGGCAGACTCATATCAGGGAGTTGCCCCTCCCTTTATACTGTTGCAATTGTATATATGTGTTAATTGTGTTGGATAATGAATGTGTATGGGTGTTCATTAGTATAAAGGCTAATCATAATACTTGGTAACAAAAAATAAACTAAGTATCGAGTGTTAAGTCGTAGTCCATGAACATAAGTATTGGTGAAAAGAAAGTGTTCGATGGTGCCACACCTCACTATAAGTGGTTGGAAGATTACCACTAGTGTAGGGGCGTGATAGTTGGTATCAGAGAAAGGACGAAAAGTTGGATGGAAGTTTTGCATAAGCTGATGAATGTGACTTGCAGGTGAAGGAAGCTAGTTTCACTCAAGTGAAATCAAGGGCTAGTTCGGTTTTGCAAGGAACTTGGTGAAGTGCAAAGGGAATTTCCCAAAGAGTAGGTTCACAGTTGGTGAAGCTGGTGGATGGTCTATACTAGATCACAAAGAAGGAAGCTAACAATAGAGATGGTAGGTGAAACTCATGTTGTGACGGGTGAATCTAGCCACAATGCAATCGAGGCTTTCATAAACAGGATATTGGAAAGAATGGAGGAATTGGATTCTTTCTGGACTTCGAGGGTGGCTAGGATCCTTAAAGATCAAGAAGCCAATGCGAAGATTAAAGAAGAAATCGATGAAATCCGAACTCAATATGAGTACATTGATCTCAAGTGTACACAACTTGAAGATGAAGTCAAGGAGATTGGGGAAGCAAGAGATTGAGGTTTGGCAGAAATCTTGAACTAGCAGAATTCTCTTGATGAAGCAAAAGATGAGATAGCGGTGTTGAAGAAGGTCATGAGGCATAACTCAGGTGGAGTGTCTCATGTGAAGATCAAGGAACCAGAATCTTATAGTGGTACAGGAAGTGTGAAGACTCTTAGTAACTTTCTATGGGATATGGAGCAATGCTTGGAAAGCTTGGGTCTATCCCATGATGAGACAAAGGTGAAAGTGGTTTCTAATTCTTGTCGAAGGATGCTAAGATGTGGTGGTGAAGGAGGATGGATTAGATTATCAATGGTTGTGCTAATGATATAACTTCGTGGGATGACATGAAGAAGGCTTTGCAGACCCACTTCAGTCCTCAGGATGAAACATGGGAAACAAGGATGAAGATTATGTTTATCAAGCAGACAGGGTACCTACAAACATATCAGTGGGAGTTTGCAAGTGCAATTCTGGGGCTTCCCAACATGGCGGAGAGGGACAAGGTGTTCAACTTCATTATTAGGCTGAAACCTTGGGCACACAATGAAGTGGAGAGGTAGAAGATTAAGACACTTGAAGAAGCTTTTTCTGCTATGGATCTCTTGGTGGAAAATTATGAAGAAACTTCTGATGAGAAAAAGAAGAAGTTTGATAAGCCGAAAGAGAAGAAGAAAGATGATTCTTCAAAATTGGATGAAAAGACGAAGACAAAGAAAGCATTAAAGTGTTGGATATGTGTAGAACCACATATGGTGAAGAATTTTCCATCCAGACCAAAAGTGGTTGCTATTGCATAGTCTAATATGAAGAAAGAAGAAGCTTCTGTGGGGATGATGCACATACTTGGAGCTGCAGCTGCTACGGAAGTGGTCTCTCAAAGAGATCTGGAGAGGAACAAGTTGGAGTATGTTTGGATGAAGATTGGGGTGTTGATGTGCTCACTATGGTGGATAGTGGGGCTACTCACAACTTCATGAGTGAGGATGTTGCTCGAAGGATTGGGCTGAAGTTTATACCAGTGAAGGCACAAATGAAGATAGCGAATTCTCCTCATTCTGTGATTGGTGTAGCTGAGAGAGTGGACACAACACTAGGTGAGCGGACCAGGAAATTCGACTTCACTATAGTGCGGATTGATGAATATGAAGCTATGATGGGAATGGAATTCTTGAAATAGTATGATGCGATGATTGTTCCACATTTGAAGAAGCTGTACATTTACGATGGAAGGGAAGATGTACCCATTGGTGTTCCAACCATTGGTGTAAAAATACCTGATTGTAAAATAGAAGTGATGCAGATGGAGGGCGATAAGCACATGGATGATGTGTGTAAGCAGTTGTCTACTACTGAGGCAAAGCTTACTGAACAATCATTGGTTATCAAGACAATATCCGATAGTATCATGGGTTTTTCAAGAAGGCTAGACGAGGTTGAGGATGATGATGGCGGTGATGTTTATGTGAGACCGAATGTCCATGGGGAGGATCGGGTTGCATATCTATAGAGGATGGAGATAGAGGATCCAAAAATATGGATTGAGCTTATTAGTGAGGGTGAGCCTTCAGGCTCTACTTCCTCCACATCTTCGTAGATGACAGAGAAGATGGGGCTCATTGTTAGCTGCTCATGGCAGTGAGTCTTTAAAACAGGCAGAGTAGGTATGACAGGTGATGCAAGAATGGTTTGGCATTAGCATCATGACATGTTGCAGATGGGATGGAGTTTCCATGGACCTAAGCATGGGAGAGATTCTTGGTGAGTCCAGGATGTGGTAAAGTCTAAGAAAAGACTGGTGTAGGCATAAGGATGTGCATTCTTATGGTTTGATCATGACACTTGGACTGATCACTCGACTAGTTCAAATCATGAGGTCTGGAAGTGTGTAGAGAGATGTTGGCATTATGTTGAAGTATCTTGATGACATTTCATAGGATGGGATGACTCATGGTGAAGGGAGTCGTTTTGCATATGTTGCAGGGATGTTGGAGTGTATGGGCTGGTTGATATCATGGACCAAGGATGAGATGGTTACTGAGATGGTATATTGTCGAGGAAGACAATGAAATAAGTTGGAGGAGGATGTAAGGACCTATGGTTCGTGCAACAGGCGAGTGAACTCCACGAGTCAAGCTGCGGTGAAATGAGCAAGTGCGAACTAAAGCGAGACACATATGTGCAAGTGAAGGTGTGGTTGTGCGAAGCATATAGGCGGGCGAGCTGGGTGAGCTAACCGTGGGCCGATCGAATGAGTTTGTAAATGGACAACCCAAGGAGGGGGCGGTCCCATGAGCTGGGCAGGCCGACCCACCTCTTGGGAAAGTTTACAATGTGTTGGCAAGTTGGCTGGGCGAAGGAGATGAGTCGGCCAAGTGGCACGACTCGCCCCACACATCATATATATTGGTGGTGCGATGGATTGGCAAATGCATTCAAAAACATCACAATGAGTTCGATCTATGAGCCAAGGTTGAGGTGTGAGTTGAGCAGGTCAAAGAAGTGCGAGGTGGGCGTAGGTCTATGTGCCCACACTTTAGGTGAGTTTCACGTTGAAACAACGTTTCGGGTGACTTCAGGCAGGCTTGCATGAAGGTAGGTCATGTGGTTGAGAGGGCAACTTGGGTGGGTACACCTTCCATGCTAGAAGTGCGGTTGGCTGGTTGTGTGAAGGGGAGTCTAGGTTAAGCGTTGGAGTTGGTTGGCCGGTTGTAATGAAGGTAAGTCAAGTGGAGGGCTGCATGAAGGTGCACCCGCCTGATGAAGTCATGTAAGCTTTAAGTGAGGTGAGTTAGGTGGAGGGCCGCATGAAGGTGTGCATACCCAATCAGTCATGCAAGCTTTGGGTGAGGCAAGTTGGGTGGAGGACCACATGAAGGCGTGCCCGCCCAACAGATCATGCACGCCGAGTTGGGTAACTTCAACGAAGCAACCAAGGGTGTCGGGTGACTTGGGTGACAAAGTTTGTGCACGTCGAGTTGGGAAGCTTGGAAAATTAGTTAAGTGTGGCCACCATGCAAGGTGTTCATGAGGTGGGTGCCCAGCGGCAAACGACACGAGTTGAAATTTGGCTAAGTATAAACTTGGGGCTTCCAAGTCTTAACTTGTATTTTTATGAAAGTGGAAAGTATATATTGATATAAGGTAGACTCATATCAGGGATTTTTCCCTCCCTTTATACTGTTGCAATTATGTATATGTATTAATTGCTGTGGATGATGAATATGTATGGGTGTTCATTAGTATAAAGGCTAATCATAATACTTGGCAATGAAAAAAAAACTAAGTATCGAATGTAAAGGCGTAGTCCATGAACATAAGTATTGGCGAAAAGAAAGTGTTCGGTGGTGCCGCACCTCATTATAAGTGGTTGGAAGATTAACACTAGTGTAGGGGCATGACAGGGTGGGTCGGATGAGGGTGTCCATGTAAACTTGTTTGGGTGGGTTGGGCGAGGGCATCCATGTAAACTCATTCGGGCGGGTTGGGTGAGGGCATGCCCGCACACATGAGCCCGTATCAAAAATGCTAAGTTGTGACCTTAGGTGGGCTTTGTGCATGTTCGTGCATCTTTTTTTCCCGACACTTTCTTATCCCTTCATTTCAATCATGTGGGAACCCATGTAAACTCGTTCGGGCGGGTCATTTGATGGTGTGCATGTCAACTAGTTCGGGTGGGTCGGGCGTGGGAATCCATATAAACTCGTTTAGGTGGGTCAAGCAAGGGTGTCTGTGAAACACGTTTAGGCGTGTCACACCCCTACACTAGCGATAATATTCCAACCACTTATAGCGAGGTGCGGCACCATCAAACACTTTCTTTTCACCAATACTTATGTTCATGGACTATGCCTTAACATTTGATACTTAGTTTATTTTTCATTACCAAGTATTATGATTAGCCTTTATACTAATGAACACCCATAGACATTCATTACCCACAACAATAAACACATATACACAATTGCAACAGTATAAAGGGAGGGGAAACTCCCTGATATGAGTTTGCCGATATCAATATATATTTTCCACTTTCATAAAAATACAAGTTAAGCCTTGGAAACGCCAAGTTTATACTTAGCCAAATTTCAACTTGTGTCATTTGTCATCAGGCACCCACCTCATGCAAACCTTGCATGGTGGCCATACCTTACAATCCACACTTAACCAATTTTCCAAGCTACCCAACTTGGCATGCACGGACACCCTCACCGGGGTCACTCGCCACCCTTGGTTGGTTCGTTCGAGTTACCCAACTCAACGTGCATGACTTGTTGGGTGGGAACACTTTCGTGCATCCCTCCACCCGACTCGCCTCACCCGTGCTTGCACGACTTTTCGTGTGGGTGCACCTTCGTGCGGCCCTCCACCTGACTCTTCTCACCTGAAGCTTAGATGATTTTGTCTGGCAGGGGCACCTTCGTGTAGCCCTCCACCTGACTCGCCTTTGTTACAACTAGCCAAGCAACTCCAATGCTTCACTCGGACTCCCCTTCACACAACCAGCCAACCGCACTTCCATCGTACATGGTGTGCTCACCGAGGTTGCCTGCTCAACCAAACGGCCTACCGTCATGCAGGCTTTCCCGTCGTACAACTGAAGTCACCTGAAACGCTATTTCAATGTGCAACTCACCCGAAGTGCAGGCACATAGACCTGCGACCACCGCTCACTTCTTCGACTTTCTCAACTCACACCTCGACCTTGGCTCGTAGATCGAACTCGTTGTGATGTTGTTGAATGCCTTTACCAATCCATTGCACCGCCAACATATATGATGGATGGGGCCTATCGTGCCACCCGGCCGACTCGTCCCCTTCACCCAGTCGAATTGCCAATGCATTGTAAACTTTCCCAAGAGGTCGGTCAGCCCGCCCAGCTTGTGGGACCGTCCACTCCTTTGCTCGCCCATTTACAAACTCATTTGGTTGGCCCGCAGGCACCTCACCCAGCTCACGCTCCTATATACTTCGCACTACTGCACCTTCGCTCGCACATATGTGTCTCGCTCTTCAGTCGCACTTGTCCATTTCGCTGCATCTCGACTCATGAAGTTGACCTCGCCCATTGCACAGACCGCAGTTCCTTACATCCTCCTCCACCTAAAGTCATTGTTGTCCTCAACAATATACCATCCAGGTAACCATCTGCCACCAAGATAATTGTCTCATCCTTGGTCCATGATATCGACCAGCCCATACACTCCAACATCCCCGCAACATATGAAAAACCACTTCCTCCACCATGTGTTGTCCCATCCTATGAACTATCGTCAAGATACTTCAACATAATGCCAACATCTCTCTGCACACTTCCAAACCTCATGATTTGAACTAGTCAGGTGATTAGTCTAACTGTCATGCTCAAACCATAAGAATGCACATCCTTATGCCTACACCAGTCTTTTTCTCAGACTCTACCACATCCTGGACTCACCAAGAATCTCTCCCATGCTTGGGTCCATGGAAACTCCATCCCATCTACAATATGTCATGCTACTAATGTCAAACCATTCCTGCATCACCTGTCATATATGCTCAGCCTGTTTTAAGGACTCACTTCCATGAGCACCTAACAATGAGCCCCATCTTCTCTATCATCTAAGAAGATGTGGAGGGATTAGAGCCTAGAGGCTCACTCTAACTAATAAACTCAATCCATCTATCTTGATCCTCTATCTCCATCCTCTGTAGATATGCAACCCGATCCTCCCCATGGACATTCAGTCTCACATAAACATCGTTGTCATCATCATCCTTAACCTCCTCTAGCCTTCTTGACAAATCCAAGATACTATCGAATAGGGTCCTGATAACCAATGACTATTTAGTAAGCTTTGCCTCAATAGTAGATACCCGCTTACACACATCATCCATACACTTCTCATCCTCCATCTGCATCACTACTAGTTTACAATTAGGTCTTGTCACACCAATGGTTGGAACACCAATGGGTACATCTTCCCTTCCATCATAAATGTATAGCTTCTTCAAATGTGGAACAATCATCGCATCATATTGTTTCAAGAATTCCGCTCCCAACACAGCTTCATAGTCATCAATCCACACTATAGTGAAGTCGAGCTTCCTAGTCCACTCATCTAGTGTTGTATCCACTCTTTCAGCTACACCAATCATAGAATTTGGAGGAGAATACACTGTCATCATTTGTGCCTTCACTAGTACAAACTTTAGCACAATCCTTCTCATAACATCCTCACTCATGAAGTTGTTAGTAGCCCCACTATCCACCATAGTGAGCACATTAGCACCCCCAATCTTCATCCAAACATATTTCAAGTTGTTCATGTTCGGATCTCTTCAAGAGACCACTTCCATAGAAACTTCAGCTCCAAGTATCTACATCATCCCCACAAAATCTTCTTCTTTCTTCATATTATACTGTGCAATAGCAGCCACTTTCGGTCTGGAAGGAAAATTCTTCATTGTATGTGGTTCTACACATATCCAACACTTAGATGATTTCTTCGTCTTCGTCTTTTCATTTGATTTCGAAATATCATCTTTTTTCTTTCTTTTGGCTTATCGAACTTCTTCTTTTTCTGATCATAAGTTTTGTCATAATGCTCCACCAAATGATCCACAACAGTAAAATCTTCTTCAAGTATCTTAATCTTCTACCTCTTCACTTCATTGCGTGCCCAAGGTTTTAGCCCAATAATGAAGTTGAACACCTTGTCCCTCTCTGCCATGTCGAGAAGTTCCAGAACTGCACTTGCAAACTCCCATTGATATGTTTGTAGGTTCCTAGTCTACGTGATAAACTTAATCTTCATCCTGGCTTCCCATATTTCATCCTAAGGACTAATGTGGGTCTGCAAAGCCTTCTTCATGTCATCCCACGAAGTTATGTCTTCAACACTACCATTGGTAATCTGATCCATCCTCCTTTGCCACCACATCTTAGCATCCTTCGTCAAGAATTGAGCATCCAATTTTACCTTTGTCTCATCATCGGATAGACCCAAGCATTCCAAGTATTTCTCCATATCCCATAGAAAGTTACCAAGAGTCTTCGAACTTCTTGTACCATCATAAGATTCTAGTTCCTTGATCTTCACATGAGACACTCCTCCACCTGAGTTATGCCTCACAACCTTCTTCAACATCACTATCTCATCTTTTGCTTCATCACGAGATTTCTGCAAGTTCAAAATTTCTGCTAAACCTTGGTCTCTTCCTTCCCCAATCTTCTTGAATTCATCTTCAAGTTGTGTACACTTGAGATCAATGTACTCATATTGAGTCTAGAGTTCATCGAGTTCTTCTCTCATATTTGCATTGGCTTCTTGATCTTTAAGGATCCCAGCCACCCTCTAAGTCCAGAAAGAATACAATTCCTCCATTCTTTCCAATATCCTATTTATGAAAGCCTCAGTTTCATTATGGCTAGATTCACCTGTCACAACATGAGTTCACCTACCATCTCTGCCATCAACGTCCTTCTTTGTGATTTAGTATAGACCATCCACTAGCTTCACCAACTGGGAACCTACTCTTCGGCAAATTCCCTTTGTAGTTCACCAATTTCTCTGCAAAACCGAACCAGCCCTTGATTCCAATTGTATGTGAAACCAACTTCTTTCACCTGTAAGTCACTTTCACCAACTTCTGCAAAACTTCTTGCCAAGTTTTCAGCCTTGCTCTGATTCCAACTGTCACGCCTCTACACTAGCGGTAATCTTCCACCTTCGTACACACATATGTGTCTCACTCTTCAGTCACACTTGTCCATTTCACCACAGCCTAAATTGTGGAGTTCATCTCGCCTGTCGCATGAACCGTAGGTCCTTACAGGGCTGGTCAGGCGAGGGCATCCATGTAAACTCATTCGGGTAGATCGAGCGAGGGCGTCTGTGTAAATTTGTTCAGGCAGGTTGGGTGAGGGCACACCTGGGCACACGAGCCCATATAAAAAATGCTAAGTTGTGACCCGGGGTGGGCTTTGTGCACATTATTGCAACTCGTTTGTCTGGCTCTCCCTTGTCCTTTCATTTCGGTCATGTGGGCACCCATGTAAACTAGTTTGGGTGGGTTGTTTGAGGGCTTTTGTGTCAACTCGTTTGGGTGGGTAGTTTGAAGGCGTTCGTGTAAACTCATTTGGGTGGGTCGTTCGAGGGCGTTCATGTAAACTTGTTCGGGCGGGTCTGGCGAGGGCATCCATGTAAACTTGTTCTAGTGGGTCGGGCGAGGGCGCGCTCGGTCACACAAGCCTGTATCAAAAATGTTAATTTGTGACCAGGGGTGGGCTTTGTGCATGTTCATGTAGCTTGTTTTCCTATCTCTCCCTTGTCCCTATGTTTCTATAATGCCTTGTAGCTTGCGAGTCATCAGGGTGTGCCCACCGAATGGACGAGCTAGAAAAATGAAAAAAGTGCGACCGAACAGGCAAGAAACACAAGAGTGGGCAA
Organism: Pinus taeda; assembly: GCA_000404065.3. NCBI lineage: Eukaryota > Viridiplantae > Streptophyta > Pinopsida > Pinales > Pinaceae > Pinus > Pinus taeda. Next base: position 25,333 of record APFE030776428.1, read on the forward strand.
GGCGCAATTGCAAAGTTTATAAGTGGGAAAGCTGGGCAAGCTACTTGTGGGTCGACCGAGTTAAGTTGTAAATGGGCGAGCGAAGGAGGGGGTGGTCCCACAAGCTAGGCGGGCCAACCCACCCCTTGAACGAGTTTACAACATAAATGGCAAGTCAGTCGGGTGAGTAAGACGAGTTGGCTAGGTGGCACAACTCGCCCACCCACCGTATATATTAGTGGTGCAGTTGGGTGGTAAACCATCATTCGATCATTAGACAAACTTGCAAGTCGAAGTGTGAGGAGAAGGTGGAGGCATGGTGTAGAACCACAGGTGCAATTCATGCGCCCGCTTGTCGGGCATACACAAGACTTGGCGAAGTTTTGGTGAACAAGGGTGAGTCGGGTGGAGGGCTGCATGATGGCACACCCACCTGATGAGTCATGAAAGGTTTGGGTGAAGGGCCGCATGAAGGCGTGCTCACCCAATGTGTTTTGGAGACTTTGGGTGAAGGCGATTTGGGTGGAGGGCCACATGAAGGCGTGCTTGCCCGACGAGTCATGCACACCAAGTTGGGAATCTCAAACAGACCAACCAAGGGCAGTGAGTGACTTGGGTGAGGGTGCCCATGCATGTCGAGTTTGGTAGCTTGGAAAATCAGTTAAGTGTGGATTGTAAGGTGTGACCACCGTGCAAGGTGTGCACGAGGTGGGTGCTCAGTGACAAACGACACGGTTATAAGTTAGTGGAGATTTTGCTCTCAGTCAACTATTTTCTCATAAATTCATAATAAAAGCTTATTATTGCATATGATGGTGTCCTTTGTGCTGTGATGAATGTTTATGGTTAAACATTATGATGTTAATGGATTCCGCACATTAATATTGTTAATTAAAAATGATGAATGTTAGGCGTAGTTCGCAAAGTAACTTAACAATGGAACATGTTAGCTACTTAGGTGGTGCTGTACAGTTTCCAATTAACGAAAAAAGAATTGGGGGCGTGACAAAAGGTATTAGAGCTACTTGTAGAGAACATACATGTATGTAGGGAAAAGTTATGGATAAATCGTGGATTAACAGTCTGGGTTTCATGGACTTGATGGTTCATGGCATGGCCATTCAAGGTCTGGTGGACACAGGGGCCACTCATAACTTCATGACAACACAGTTAGCAAGAGAGGTTGGATTGATGATCTTCCCATCAAATGTGGAAGTCAAGGCAGTGAACTCTAGAGTTAAAGTGGTGGGTTTGGCACATGAAGTGCCTGTGCAGATAAAAGACTAGAAGGGTCAGTTGGAATTCACAGTGATAGAGATGAATGACTTTGATATGATATTGGGGCAAGATTTATTGAAGCGCAACAAGGAAATTGTTGTCCCCTTCTATGGTGAGGTGTTGCTAGTTGGGCAGTCACAAACTTGGACTTTGCCCACTCATAGGCAAAGGCGGGAAGTCAAGGTGCAAAATATTTCTGCACTAAGTTTGGAGAAGGCTATGAAGGAATCAGATATGGAGACATATGTGGTGATGTTCAAGGGAGTCGAAGGTGATGGAGTGGGGATGCCTATTCCAGTCGATATTTCTGAGGTACTGGCCAAATATGCAAATTTGATGCCTGATGAGCTACTAAAGAAACTTCCACCAAGATGTGCAGTGGAGCATAGCATCGAGCCTGAGTTAGGAAAGAAACCCCCGGTTAAAGAACCTTATCGGTTGTCAGGACCTGAGTTGGAGGAGTTGAAATGATAGTTAAAGGAGTTAACTAATGCATGTTTCATCAAACCTTCAAGGTCCCCCTATGGAGCTCCGGTATTGTTCCAGCGGAAGAAGGATTCGAATGAGCTACGAATGTGCTGTGATTACTGTGTACTGAACAAGTAGACAGTGAAGAACATGTATCCTTTTCCATTAGCTACTGATTGCTTTGAGAAGCTTGTGAAAGCTTCAGTGCTTTCTAAGCTAGACTTGAGGCATGGGTATTATCAGGTGTGGATAGCTGAAGGAGATGAGAAGAAGACTACGATAGTAACAAGGTATGGTAGCTTTGAATTCCTTGTTATGCCATTCGGGTTGTGCAATGCTCCTGCTACATTTTGCACTTTGTTGAATGATGCTCTACGTCCATACTTGGATTCATTCATAGTAGTGATAGTGGTGTACAGTGATAACATGGATCATCATAAGAAGCACTTGGTGATGGTGTTTAAGGCACTGAAGGCAAATCAGTTGTACTTGAAGAAGTCTAAGTGTGTGTTTGCTCAGACCGAGAATTCATTCCTTGGACATATAGTGGGTCAAAGGTACATACGGATGGAGCTGAGTAGAGTAAAGGTGATCAATGACTGGGTTGAACCCAAGAATGTCCATGATATGAGGGTGTTTTTGGGCATGACCAACTACCAACAGAAGTTTGTAGAGAGGTACTCCAAGGTAACATCATCACAGATAGACCTGTTTATGAAAGACAAGAGGTTGAGTTGGATGGACAAATGTCAAGTGGAATTTGATGATTTAAAGAAGAGAATGGTTACAACAATGATACTGAAGTTGCTAGACTTCGAGTGACCATTTGAGGTACACATAGATGCTTCATATTTTGCCATAGGTGGGGGTCTTATGCAGGATGTACATCCCATGGCGTACGAGAGTCGGAAGTTGCAGGATAGAGAATAGAGTTATCCAGTCCATGAGAAGGAGATGACTACAATCATTCACTATCTTCATGTGTGGAGGCATTACTTGATTGGGAAGCCATTTGTTGTCAAGACGGACAATGTTGCAACAAGCTATTTTTCATCACAACTGAAGCTTTCTACAAAACAAGCTTGTTTTGCAGGCCTTCTTGGCAGAGTTCGACATGACTATTGAGTATAGACTGGGGAGACTTAATGCGGTAGCAAATGCCCTTAGTAGGAAGGGACAACTTGCAGCATTGGAAGGAGAAGACCAGGCAGTAAGGAGTAGGAGTCGAGTTTAGATGTTAGAAGAGATGAAAAATAAGCTCAAGGAAAGTGTTGAGACCTATCCTCAGGCACAAAATATAGTGAAGCATATAAAGGAGGGGAAGACACGAAAGTTCTTTCTCCGAGATGGATTCTTGTTCTTTGGAAACCAACTCTATGTTCCAAAGTCATTTGGGCTCAAGAGGCACCTTTTGAAGGAGTGCCATGACTCACTGTGGGCTGGCCACCCAGGGCAGCGTCATTCTTTGGCATTGTTGGAGAGAGGATTCTTTTGGGAGAAGATGCAGGAGGATGTAGAGGAGTATGTACATACATGCATCATTTGTCAATAGGACAAATCAGATACTTAGAGGCAAGGAGGTCTGTTGAAGCCTTTACCGAGTCCTGAGAGACAATGGATGAGTTTCTCGATGGACTTCATTACTCAGTTGCCACATGTAAAGGGGTATAATGGGATAATGGTCATGGTTGATCGTTTTTCCAAGTATGTTGTCTTTGTTCGAATAGATATGCCATGTGGAGCCGAGCAGACTGCGGAGTTGTTCTTTAAGAATGTAGTGAAGTATTCGTTGATGCCATTAAGCATCGTGTCGAATCGAGATCCATGATTTACAGGGAGATTTTGGACCACATTTTTCAAGTTATTCAGGACAAAGTTGTTGACGAGTTCGAGTTAACATCTGTAGATAGATGGACAGACGGAGAGGATCAACGCATTTCTCGAGGATTACTTGAGACATTATGTAACTGCTGATCAGAAGAATTGGCCTGAACTCTTGGATGTGGCTCAATTTAGCTACAACATACAAAAGAGTTCTGTGACGGGGTACAGTCCATTTGAGATGGTGAATTGATAGATGCTAGTCACACCGCATACATAGTGATAGGAGGTTTTTTGAGGAGTCCTCATGTGAAGAAGTTCATGAAGGCTTTGGATGAGACCTTGGAGTTGGTATGGTTTCACTTGCATGAAGCTGGAAGGAGAATGAAGAAATGGGAAGATAAGGGAAGACGAGATGCACACTTCAGTGTGGGAGATATGGTGTTTCTCAGGATTACCAGAGAACAGTTCCAGTCACCTAAAGGGACTGTGAGAATGTTGACGAGGAAATATGAGGGACCATTCTAGGTGAAGAAGAGAGTGGGGGAAGTTGCTTACAAGCTGGAGCTTCCACACCATATACACATGAAGCATCCAGTTTTTCATATGAGTCAGTTGAAGAGATTCAAACTTGATGTTGATCATCCAGAGATGGTGGAACCACCAAGGGGACTAGCCATGATTGTGGACAAGCCTCATCTAGAGATGGACAAGATTCTGAGTGTTCGAGCTGTGGGGATTGGTTGCCACATGAGATGGGAATTTCTTGTTAGATGGAAGAATGCACTGGAGGAGGACAGTTGGGAAACGAAGGACTCACTTTGGATATGGAAGCGAAAGATTGTGAAGTATGACAGGAAGTTATAGAGAAGAGTTCGATTACCAGGGACGATAATGCTTTTGGTTGGGGGAGAATGTAATGCCCTGTAGCTTGTGAGTTGCTCAGGTGCGCCCATCGAACAGACGAGCTAGAAAAACGAAAAAAGTGCGACCGAACGGGTGAGACACACAAGTGCGGGCGAGGTGCAGTTGCGAAGTTTATAGGTGGGCAAGCTGGGCAAGCTACCTGCAAGCTGATTGAGTTAAGTTATAAATGGGCGAGCAAAGGAAGGGGCTATCCCACAAGCTGGGTAGGTCAACCCACCTCTTGAATGAGTTTACAACACAAATGGCAAGTCGGCTTTTCAAGTAAGACAAGTCAGTTGGGTGGCACAACTCGCCCACCCACCGTATATATTAATAGTGTGGTTGGGTGGCAAACCATCATTCGATCATCAGACAAACTCAGAAGTCGAAGTGCGATGAGAAGGTGGAGGCATGGCGTAGAACCATAGGTGCAATTCATGTGCCCACTCATTGGGCAAACACAAGACTTTGTGGAGTTTTGGTGAATGAGGGCGAGTCAGGTGGAGGGTCACACGAAGGTGTGCCAGCCCAACAAGTCATGCAAGGTTCGAGTGAAGGGCCACATGAAGGCGCACTTGCCCAACATGTTGTGGAGACTTCGGGTGAAGGCGAGTTGGGTGGATGGCCACATGAAGGCATGCCTACCCAATGAGTCATGCACGCCGAGTTGGATAGCTCGAATGGACCAACAAAGGGCGGCGGGTGACCCCAGTGAGGGTGCTTGTGCATGCCGAGTTGGGCAGCTTGGAAAATCGATTAAGTGTGGATTGTAAGGTGTGACCACCATGCAAGGTGTGCACGAGGTGGGCACCTGGTGACAAATGACATGGTTATAACATCAGTGGAGCTTTTGCTCCTGGTCAGCTATTTTCTCATAAATTCATAATAAAAGCTTATTATTGCATATGATGGTGTCCTCACTACTGTGTTGAATGTTTATGGTTAAATGTTATGATGTTAATGGATTCCACACATTAATATTGTTAATGAAAAATGATGAATGTTTGGTGTAGTTCATAAAGTAACTTAACAATGGAACATGTGAGCTACTTAGGCAGTGTCATATGGTTTCCAATTAATGAAAAACGAATTGGGGGCATGACAGATTTGGTCATGTGGGCGCCCATTTAAACTTGTCTAGGCGAGTCGAGCGAGGGCGTCCGTGTAAACTCCTTTGTGCGGATCGGGTGAGGGCCCACCCAAACACACGAGCCTGTATAAAAAATGCTAAGTTGTGACCCAGGGTGGGCTTTGTGCACATTTGTTTTGCTCATTTGCCCGACTCTCCCTTGTCCCTTCGTTTCAGTTGTGTCGGCACCCATGTCAACTCGTTCGGGTAGGTAATTTGAGGGAATCCATGTCAACTCGTTCAAATGGGTCATTTGAGTTCGACCATGTAAATGTGTTCAGGCGAGTTGTTTGAAGTCATCTATGTGGACTCATTCAGGCAGGTCAGGTGAGGCCATCCATGTATACTTGTTCGAGCGGGTTGGGTGGGTTGGGTGAGGGTGTTCATGTAAACTCGTTCGAGCGGGTTGGGCAAGGGAATCCGTGTAAACTCATTTGGGCAAGTTAGGCAGGTCATTTGAGGGCATCTGTGAAAACTTGTTCGGGTGGGTTGTTTGAGGGCATCCATGTAAACTCATTTGGGCGAGGGCGTCCATGTAAACTCGTTCGAGCGGGTCGGGCGAGGGTGCCTATGTAAACTCGTTCGGGTGGGTCATTTAGTGTGAGGGTGGACTTGGGCACATGAGCCCATATCAAAAATGCTATGTTGTTACCCAGGGTTGGCTTTGTGCATGTTCGTGTACCTCAGTTTCCCGAATCTCCCTTGTCCCTTCATTTGCCTGGTTGTCCCTTGTCCAAATGATACAGGTGATAGGTTTTCTTTTCGTGTGAAAGGTGGGTTGGTAATTGAGTTGTTTTTTTGGGTTTGTTTGAAAGGATGGCCTTGGGTCATTTTTAGGGTGGTTGATTTTCATCTTCTCTCCATCCCCAATCGGTAGCACATGAGTGGTAATGTTGACCATGGTCGTCTTGGGAGGCATATGTGAACAATTCCCCTTATGCTCTCCAAGTTCTTGGAGTTGTATGGGTTGTTGTGATGTTTCTCCCAGGCTCGTCCTGGTCCCTCGTGCCCATCCAAATGATACAAGTGACAAGTTGTATTTCCGTGTGAAGGGTGGGTTGGTAATTGAGTTGTTTTTTCGGGCTTGCTTGAACGGTGGCCTTGGGTAATTTGTAGGGTGGCTGATTTTCATCTTCTCTCCATCCCCTCTTGGTAGCACATGAGCAGGAATGTTGGCCATGCTCATCCCAAGAGGGATATGTGAACAATTCCACTTCTCCTCTCTAAGTTCTTAGAGTTGTATGGGTTGTTGTGGTGTGACTCCCTAGCTTGTCATGGTCCCCTCGTGCCCATCCAAATGATACAAGTGACATGTTTTATTTCTGTGTGAAAGGTGGGTTGGTAATCGAGTTGTATTTTTAGGTTTACTTGAACGATGGCCTTGGGTCGTAGGTATGGAAACCAATTTTCATCTCTATCCATCCCCACTCAGTAGCACATGAGCCATAATATTGGCCATGCTCATCCTGGGAGGCATATGTGAACAATTCCCCTTATGCTCTCTAAGTTCTTGGAGTTGTGTGGGTTGTTGTGGTGTGGCTCGTTGGCATGTCCTGGTCGCCTCATGCCCATCCAAATAACACAAGTAACAGGTTTTCCTTTCATGTGAAAGATGGGTTGGTAATTAAGTTATGTTTTCGGTTTTGTTTGAACGATGGCATTGGGTCATTTGTAGGGTGGCTTATTTTCATCTTCTCTACATCCCCGCACGGTAGCACATGAGTGGTAATGTTGGCCATCCTCATCCTGGGAGGCATATGTGAACAATTCCCCTTCTGCTCTCTAAGTTCTTGGAGTTGTATGGGCTGTTGTGGCATGGCTCCTTGGATTGTCTTGGTCCCTCGTGCCTATCTAAATAATACAAGTGATAGGTTTTCTTTCCGTGTGAAAGGTGGGTTTGTAATCGAGTTGTTTTTCCGGGTTTGCCTAAATGATTTCCTTGGGTCGTTTGTAGGGTGGCCAACTTTCATATTCTCTCCATTCCCACTCAGTAGCACATGAGTGGTAATGTTGGCCATGCTTGTTCCGAGAGGCATATGTGAACAATTCCCCTTCTTCTCTCTAAGTTCTTGGAGTTGTATGGGTTGTTGTGGTGTGGCTCCCTAGCTTGTCGTGGTCCCCTCATGCCCATCCAAATGATACAAGTGTCATGTTTTATTTCTGTGTGAAAGGTGGGTTAGTAATCGAGTTATTTTTTCGTGTTTGCCTGAATGATGGCCTTGGGTTGTTTGTGGAGTGGCCGATTTTCATCTTCTCTCCATCCCCACTCGGTAGAACATGAGTGGTAATGTTGGCCATGCTTGTCTCGGGAGGCATATGTGAACAATTCCCTTATGCTCTCTAGGTTCTTGGAGTTGTGTGGGTTGTTGTGGTCTGGCTCCCTAGCTTGTCCTGGTCCCCTTATGCCCATCCAAATGATAAAAGTGACAGGTTTTCTTTTCATGTGAAAGTTGGATTGGTAATCAAGTTGTGTTTCCATGTTTTCCTGAATGATGGCCTTGGGTCATTTATAGGGTGGCCGATTTTCATCTTCTCTCCATCCCCACTCGGTAGCACATGAGAAGTAATGTTGGCCATGCTTGATTTAGGAGGCATATGTGAACAATTCCCCTTATACTCTCTAAGTTCTTGAAGTTGTACAAGTTATTTTGGTGTGGCTCCCTGGCTTGTCTTGGTCCCTCGTGCTTGTCCAAATGATACAAGTGATAGGTTTTCTTTCCATGTGAAAGGTAGGTTGGTAATTTGGTTGTTTTTTAGGGTTTTCCTGAACGATGGCCCTGGGTCAATTGTAGGGTTTCCGATTATCATCTCCTCTCCATCCCCACTTGGTAGCACATGAGCGGTAATTTGGCCATGCTCGTCCCAGGAGGCATATGTGAATAATTACCCTTCTACTCTCTAAGTTCTTAGAGTTTTATGGGTTGTTGTGGTGTGGCTCCCTCGTTCGTCTTGGTCCCCTCATGCACGTCCAAATGATACAAGTGACAAGTTTTCTTTTCATGTGAAAGGTGGGTTGCTAGTTGAGTTATGTTTTGGAGCTTGCCTGAACGATGGCCTTGGGTCATTTGTAGGGTGGTCGATTTTCATCTTCTCTCCATCCCCACTTGGTAGCACATGAGCGGTTATGTTGGCCATGATCGTTCCGGGAGGCATATGTGATCAATTCATGCTCTCTAAGTTCTTGGAGTTGTATGGGTTGTTGTGGTGTGGCTCCCTGGCTCGTCCTGGTCCCTTGTGCCCATCCAAATGATACAAGTGATAGGTTTTCTTTCCATGTGAAAAGTGTGTTGGTAATTGGGTTGTTTTATCGGGTTCGCTTGAACGATGGCCTTGGGTCATTCGTAGGGTGGCAAATTTTCGTCTTCTCTCCATCCCCACTCGGTAGCACATGAGTGGTAATGTTGACCATGCTCATACCTATCCCTATTGCCCATCCAAATGATAAAAATGTTAAATATTGCTCGGTGTTCCTTTGAGCCTTCGTTGTTGTGGTCCCAAATGGAAAGCCCAAAACTTCGTCGTGCCTATGTCGCTATCGTGCCCCTCGGTTGTTGCAAATATAAAATTTTGATTGGGTTTCATAACCATGTGTAGATCCATTGAAATTGGCTCCTCGTTATATTGTTCACCTCCTCCCTATTTGGTGGGGAGGGTTTTTCTTTCCGTGTGAAGGGTGGGTTGGTAATCGAGTTGGTTTTTTGGGTTTGCCTAAAGAATGACCTTGGGTCATTTGTAGGGTGGCCGATTTTTATCTTCTCTCCATACCCACTCAGTAGCACATGAGCGGTAATGTTAACAATGCTTGTCCTAGGAGGCATATGTGAACAATTACCCTTCTCCTCTAAGTTCTCAGAGTTGTATGGGTTGTTGTGGTGTGGCTCCTTATGACGACTAGCCTCTTCATTGTTCGGTTTTTATGGTGCTGGTTTCTTGTGCTTGTACTCTTTCTGTGTTGGCATTGTCGGTTGAGATGCACACATTTAAGATGAATGTGGAAGGGTTTTGGTTGTAAACCACCTACCCTCCCTTTGTTTACTTTTTCCATCGTGTGATGTAAGGCACTATTCTCCTTATTGTAAAAGTTAAGGGTTGGAATTCCTTTCAAAGTGCACATCGTCCGTGGTTGTGTTGGCTTTGAGGTTTTGATAGATGTGTTGGCCGATATGTTTGATGGAGTGGTCAGATTTTTCCTTGCATCTTGAGTGCATGGCAAGCTTTCGTGGTTGGAAATGTTAAGTCACAACATTTAATGTGTATTTTTTGTTTCAATTATGTATGCACTCGTGGTCCAATGGGGAGGAGGCTTGCTACATCGATGGTGGGGGCTATCTAGAAGAAGGAATTTGAGGTGGAATGCTTCAAACTTCCTCCTCTACATGGAGGTGGACGTAGGTGAAAATTATTCATTTTCTAGTTGGTAAAGTTGTGGGAAATCACCTAGGTTGCTTGTACGTAGGGTGCATGTGGTGTGAAGCTATCTGATCCGTCCTCTTGTTTGGATATGTTCTTGTATTTTCTAGAAAGCCTATTGATATGCATTTATTTCCTTCCTTTGCCTTTGCATCGTGGTTGTCATAGGTGGTCAAGTGATCGAGGTCCACTATTGCTGCTGTCCGAGTGGACTCCTAGGTGGCCTCGGTGTGGGGCGGGGAGGGTCGGGGGTCATTTCTAAGAGAGGTTGTGGGCTCGGTTGGTCTTGTTTTATTTCCTACCATTTCCTTTTCATTGAGGCTACCGCAAGAAATCATGTGATCGAGGTCCATCATTGCTGCTCTCTAGGTGGACGCTTAGGTGGCCTCTATGTGGGGAGGGGAGGGTTGGGGGGCATTTCTAAGGGAAGTTGTGGGCTCGATTTGTATTTTATTATTTCCTTCCCTTGCCTTTGTGTCTAGGCTACTGCAAGTGATCATTCGATTGAGGTCCACTATTGCTGCTATCTGGGTGGACTCATAGGTGGCATTGGTTCAGGGCAGGGAGGTTTGTATGGCCTCTCTATGATAGGATTTTTGGTCAGTCATCCTATTTTTATTTCCTTCGTTTTCCTTCACACCAAGGCTGCCGCAGGTGATCGGGAGATCGAAGTCCATCGTTGCTATTGTCCAAGTGGATTCCTAGGTGGCCTTGGTACGGGGTGGGGAGGGTTGGGGCTCATTTATAATATAGAGGTTGTGTGGTTGGTCATTCTACATTTGTTTCCTTTGCATCGAGGCTGCCGCAGGTGATCGGGAGATCGAGGTCCACCATTTCTATTGTCCGAGTGGACTGCTAGGTGGCCTTGGTGTGGGGCGTGGAGGATTTTGGAGGCATTTCTAAGGGAGTGGGTGAGTGATCACTTGTTTTCTTGTTGGTTGGGGCATGGTTGTAAACTCCAAAGTGGCCTTGGTGCGTTGTGGCTTAGCAAGTCTACCCATTTGTTTGCCATGTCCTTGGCATGTTACGTGTGCTTCCTTCTTGGGATGCAAGAGGTGTAAGGCATAAAATTTTTACATGATATTTTGATATCTCTTTAAGTTGATGGATGTTCAGGTTGGCTTTTGGTAAGAGAGCACCCAGAATGCCCTTTGAAGTGGGAGGGTGCTACTTGGTTGATCCTATCAGTAGTCATATAATTGTCTCAAAGATTAAGCCATGCATGTCTAAGTATGAACTAATTCAGGCTGTGAAACTGCAGATGGCTCATTGAATCAGTTATAAATTTTTTGATGGTACCATACTACTCTGACAACTATAGTAATTCTAGAGCTAATATGTGCACCAAGTCCCGACTCTTTGGAAGGGATGCATTTTTTAGATAAAAGGCTAGTGCAGGCTTGCTCGCTTCTCCTGTGAATCATGATAACTCGACGGATTGCACAACCCTTGTGTTGGCGATGCTTCATTCAAATTTCTGCCCTATCAAGTTTTGATGGTAGGATAGAGGCCTACCATGGTGGTGATGGGTGACGGAGAATTAGGATTCGATTCTAGAGAGGGAGCCTGAGAAACGACGATCACATCCAAGGAAGGTAGCAGGCATGCAAATTACCCAATCCTGACATGGGGAGGTAGTGAGAATATATAACAATACTGGGCTCATTGAGTCTGGTAATTGGAATGAGTACAATCTAAATCCGTTAACGAGGATCTGTTGGAGGGCAAGTCTGGTGCTAGCACCCACAGTAATTTAGCTCCAATAGCATATCTTTAAGTTGTTGCAGTTAAAAAGCTCGTAGTTGGATCTTGGGTCATAAAGGTTGGTATATGTACTCAGTGTGCACCTGCCCTTCTTTTCCTTTTGTCGGCAATGTACTTGTGGCCTTAATTGGCTAGGTTGTGGCTCTGGTGTTGTTACTTTGAAAAAATTAGAGTTATCAAAGCAACCTTATGCTCTGAATACATTAGCATGGAATAATGTGATAGGAGTTTGGTCCTATTGTGTTGGCCTTGAGGACCGGAGTAATGATTAATAGGGACTGTCGGGGGCATTTGTATTTCATTGTCAAAGGTGAAATTCTTGGATTTATGAAAGATGGACCACTGCGAAAGCATTTGCAAAATGTTTTCATTAATCAAGAACGAATGTTGGGGGCTCGAAGATGATCAGATACTGTCCTAGTGTCAACCATAAATGATGCCGAACAGGGATCAGCGGATGTTGCTCTAAGGAATCTGACAGCACCTTCTAAGAAATCAAAGTGTTTGGGTTCCGAGGGGAGTATGGTCGCAAGGCTGAAACTTAAAGGAACTGATGGAAGGGCACTACCAAGAGTGGATCCTGTGGCTTAATTTGACTCAACACAGGGAAACTTACATTGTAAGGATTGACAGATTGAGAGCTCTTTCTTGGTTCTATGGGTGGTGGTGCATGGGCGTTCTTAGTTGGTGGAGTGATTGGTCTGGTTAATTCTGATAACGAACGAGACCTCAGCCTGCTAACTAGCTATGTGGAGGTTCCCCTTCACATCCAGCTTCTTAGAGGGACTATGGCTATTTAAGCCATGGACGTTTGAGGCAATAACAAGTTTGTGAAGCCCTTAGATGTTCTGGGCCGCATGCGCACTACACTGATGCATCCAATGAGTTTTTCTTCTTGGTTTGAGAGGATAAGGAAATCTTCTCAAATTGCATCATGATGGGGATATACCATTGCAATTAGTGGTCTTAAATGAGGAATTCCTAGTAAGCGTGTGTCATCAACTTGTGTTGACTACGTCCCTACCTTTTGTACACACCACCCATCGCTCCTACCAATGGAATTATCTGGTGAAGTGCTCAGATTGCATCAACGATGGTGATTCATCGTTGTTGACATCGTGAGAAGTTCATTGAACCTTATCATTTAGAGGAAGGAGAAGTTGTAACAAGGTTACCATAGGTGAACCTGCGGTAGGATCATTGATAGTAGGAGTTTTCTTTTTTGGTTCAGGTTGGTTGGGTTTCAATTGCAATGTGGGACTGTGTGGTGTGTCTCTAGGGGAGTGGGTTTGGTGTTTGGTGGGAACATTGTTGGCTGCTTGTCTTGAGGTAACACTTGTTTTTTTTTGTGTGTGCTTGTAAGCCATGCTTGTGCTTGTCCCACCCATCCTTTTTTTTCTCTCCCCCAATGTTTTTTTGTAGGGGGTTCAGAAGCTTGTTTCTTGGGAGCCCTTCCGATGATCTGTTCAATTGGCCATGGTTGCTGCAGTTGAGGTGCTTGGGAAATAAGATGGATATATTTAGACTCATTCGTAACAGCGGCGCTTGGTCTTTTGTTCATTAGAAGGCAACGGCCAAGGGTGTAGGCTTCCATAGTTGGTTCTCTCGAAAAGGCGGTAGTGATTGATGTGTTGATTGGGTGAGATTTTTTGTTGGTGGTTGGGTCGAGGGAGTGGTTGTGCACATGCTTGGTAGCTAAAACCCTCCGTGAGGGGAAATTTTCAAGGTGGGGTCAGTATGGGATGGATGAAGAGTGGTTCAATTAGTCGGGCTAGCCACCCTAGTCCTCCTAGCCATTCCTTGACATGCCCTCGCAGATGTGTTGGGTGTCCAAGTAATGAAGAGCCCCTCCCTCTGTTTGAGCTCCATCAAGTTCACAACTTTCCCCGCCAATGGGAATAAGGCTGGCAATCTTATCTAATACCTTTTCTGTCAAGGGAATTCCTCATCCTCTCATCAACCACTCACCTTCTAAGGGAAAAACAAGTAGCGAGTTGTGTCTTTGTTCCTCCCTTTGGATTGTGGGTTTTTTGTGGGACTTGGTCATTTCTTTGTTTCGTGGTGTGCACTTTGTGTACGTCCCTCTCTTTAGTGGCCTTGCACCATCAATGCATTTGTGGCTCATGGCCTTCTCCAACATTGAGTGTTGACCCGTGACAACTCCTATTTGGAGTTTGATTCTTGACCCCCATTGACTTTCTCGCTAGAAAGGTTGGTGGGTGTTTTGTACATGGAGGGGTGCAATAACAGGTGGGTTTGTTATTAGTACTCTATTTGTCGTTTGAAGCCTTGTGCTAGGTTGTGGGGTTATTTATCTCTCAGTAACGTGCTCCAGACACTGGTCTCATCGTGGCCCTCATCGTTTCTAGTGGTCGAGTTTAGGTTGTGATTTATTTGCTTGGTTATTTGATTGTTGTTTGTTATGTTGTAAGCTAGAAAGGGCGTTGTGCCTTAATGTCTGTGGGAGGGTGTGAAGAGGTGGGATGCTTTTTGATTGGGTGCCTTGTTGATTTAGTGGAGATCTACTCGGTGTGCTATTGAGCTTCTCTCTTTTCTTAGGATATTTGTTTCTTTCGTGTTGTTTTCTTCCCTTCATCCTTTTGCCCCTAGCTTTATGGAGAAGAGGTGGGATTGTTGTGGGTTGGTGTTCGGGAAGGACGAAAAGCAGTGCGAGTTCTCGGGGCTTCTCGATCACTGTCCCCTACAGTTTCCCCCTTTTTGTGAAGCACGGGGTTTGGGAAGCTTGTTATTTGTTTGAGCCTCCCCTAGTGAGCCAATAGCTGTATTTGATATCTCTCTCTTTCTTTCATGTTGTTTTGTTCCCTTCTTGCTTTTGGCCCCTAGCTTTATAGAGAAAAGGTGGGATTGTTGTGGATTGGTGTTCAGGAAGGATGAAAAGAAATCTGAGTTTTGGGGGTGGCCACCCTAGTCCTTCTCGATCGTCGTCCCCTGTAGTTCCCCCCTTTTTCCGAAGGAACAGGGTTGGGGAAGCTTTTTCTCTGTTTGAGCCTCCCCTTTTCAGCCGGTAGACACATTTCATATCTCACTTTCTTTCATGTTTTCTTCTTCCCTTCTTCCTTTTTGCCCCTAGCTTTATGGAGAAAAGATGGGATTGTTATGGATTGGTGTTCAGGAAGGATGAAAAGTAGTGCGAGTTCCTAGGGTGGCCACCCTAGTCCTTCTCAATCGTCCTCCCCTGCAAATCCCCCCTTTTTATGAAGGCATAGGGTTGGGGAAGCTTGTTCTCTGTTTGAAGCCCCCCCTTGTGAGCCGGTAGCCATAGTTGATATCCATTTCTTTCATGTTTTTTTCTTCTCTTCTTCCTTTTGGCCCCTAGCTTTACATAGAAAAGGTGGGATTGTTGTGGATTGGTGTTTGGGAAGGATGAAACGTTGTGTGAGCTCTCAGGGTGGCCACCCTAGTCCTTCTCGATCGTCATCCCCTTCAATTCCCCCCTTTTTGTGAAGGCATAGGGGTTGGGAGGCTTGTGCTTTGTTTGAGCCTCCCCTTGTGAGCTAGTAGCCACGTTTGATCTCTATTTCTTTCACCTTGTTTTCTTCCCTTCTTCCTTTTGGTCCCAAGCTTTATGGAGAAAAGGGGGAATTATTGTGGATTGGTGTTCAGGAAGGATTAAAAGTAGTTCGAGCTCCCAGGGTGCCCACCCTAATCCTTCTTGATTATTGTTCCATGCATTTTCCCCCTTTTTGTGAGGGCATCGGGCTCGAGGAGATTGTTCTCTGTTTGAGGCTCATCCTGTGAGGGGGGTAGACACCTTTGCTTCTATTTGTTTCATGCATTTTTCTTCCTTTCCTCCTTTTGGCCATTAGCTTTATGTTTGTTGTGGGGGGTGTCCCTGTTCAATGTTATGGTAGATTTTTCAGTAATACGTGGAAATGACTCTCGGCAACAGATATCTCGGCTCTTGTTACAATGAAGAACATAGAAAAATGCGATACTAAGTGTGAATTGTAGAATCCTATGAATCATTGAGTTTTTGAATGCAATTTCTGCCTGAGGCCTCAGTCGAGGGCATGTCTGTCTAGGCGTCGCATCTCATTCAAACGCCCTCCCTGCAATATGTTAGGGAGTAGCGGAGCTGGTCATCCATGCCCAATGTGGTGCAGTTGGCTGAAATACCTCAAGAAATGTTTTGTTGCGTGTGTCGGCGAGCAACGATCTTGTCCCCTTGGATCTGCAGTTGGCATTAGCTGATGCGAGCTTTGTGTGGCATCGTTGGAACTTTCTTTGCTCTCTCTTGTCCTCCCATTGGGTGGGGCAGATTTATCTCCAACTTTGTGACCTCAGCTCAGGCGATAACACCCAATGAGTTTAAGCATATAATTAAGTAGAGGAAAAGAAACTTACAAGG
Source organism: Pinus taeda (assembly GCA_000404065.3). Lineage (NCBI taxonomy): Eukaryota > Viridiplantae > Streptophyta > Pinopsida > Pinales > Pinaceae > Pinus > Pinus taeda. Next base: position 41,457 of record APFE030776428.1, read on the forward strand.
ATTCCCCTGGTAGCAGCAAGCGAACTGGGAAGAGCCCAACATGAAAATTGGGTGGCAGTTTCGCCTGAATTGTAGTCTGTAGAAGCGTCCTTAGTAGCGAACCTGGGCCAAGTCCCTTGGACGGGGGCACCTAAGAGGGTGACAGTCCCATCGGCCCAAGACCCTGCCACATCACGAGGCTTTGTCAGTGAGTCGGGTTGTTTGGGAATGCAGCCATAATTGGGTGGTAAATTCCATCCAAGGATAAATATGGGTGAGAGACCGATAGCGAACAGGTACCATGAGAGAAAGATGAAAAGGAATTTGAAAAGAGAGTTAAAAAGTGCTTGAAATTGCCGAGAGGGAAGCAGATGGAGGCTATCAATGCATCTAGGTCAGATGTGGAATGGCTTAGGCTAGTTCGCCGCTCGACTTGAGGTGCAAACCAATATGGGCTGCTGCATCATCACAAGCACAAATGGATTACTGCCTATCGGTTTGCCATTGCTGTGATCGAGGAACGAAGCGTGTGCCCTTATGGCAGGCTGTGTGCGCCTGTGCGCTCATGGTGTTGGTTGGTAGGCTTTCCATTCGACCCATCTTGAAACATGGACCAAGGAGTCTAACGAGTGAGATCCCCTCTCTGGGGGGTGCATCGTCGACTGACCTTGAGCTTATGTGAAGGTTTCGAGTGAAAGCACACCTATTGAGGTCCAAAAGATGATGAACTATGCCTAAGCAAGGCAAAGCCAAAGGAAACTCTGGTGGAGGCTCATAGTGATACTGATGTGCAAATCATTCATGTGACTTGGGTATAGGGTTGAAAGGCTAATCGAACCATCTAGTAGTTGGTCTCCTCCAAAGTTTCCCTCAAGATAGCTAGAGCTCACACACGAGTTTTATCGGGTAAAGAAAATTAGTAGAGGCATCGGGGGCGTAATGCCCTTGACCTATTCTCAAAATTTAAATAGGTAAGAGGGTGAAACTGCTCCATTGAGCCATGCCATGGAATCAAGAGCTCGAAGTGGGCCATTTTTGGTAAGCAGAACTGGCGATGCAGGATGAACCAAAAGTCAAGCTACGACGTTGAATTACGCACTAACCTAGATCCCACAAAGGGTGTTGGTTGACTAAGACAATAGGACGATGGTCATGGAAGTTGAAATCTACTAAGGAGTGTGTAACAACTCACCTGCCAAATCAACTAGCCCCAAAAATGGATGGTGCTGAAGCGTGCAACCTATACTCAACCATCAGAGCAATTGCCTAGCTTCGATGAGCAGGAGGATGTAGGGGTCAATGAGAAACCTTGGGCAGATCGGCCCCCAATGTAGATCTTGGTGGTAGTAGCAAATATTCAAATGAGAACTTTGAAGACTAAATTGGGGAAAGGTTCCATGTGAACAACACTTGGACATGGGTTAGTCAATCCTAAGAGATGGGGAAGCCTTGTATCAAGGGTGCACTCAACATGAGCATCGAAAGGGAATCAGGTTAATATTCCCAAACCGAGACATGGCAGTGGGTGGCAACATTAGGAAATATAGAGACGTTGTCGAGGACCCTGGGAAGAGTTATCTTTTCTTTTTAACAGCTTGCCCACCCTGGAATTGGTTCACCTGGAGATAGGGTCTAGCAATTGAAAGAGCACCACATGTCTTGCAGTGTCCGGTGTGCCCTCGACAACCATTGAAAATTTGGAGGACCAAATACCATTCATGCCCGGTTGTTCTCATAACCGCATCAGGTCTCCAAGGTGAATAGCCTCTGGTCAATAGAACAATGTAGGTAAGGAAAGTCGGTAAAATGGATCCGTAACTTTGGGAAAAGGATTGGCTTTGAGGGCTACGCCTAGGGGTCTGTGTCCTTAACTCATGGGCTATCGGACATCTTCCTGAGCTACTCTCACGCCGAGGGTGGGAAGTGGTGTGCTGATTGGGCTACGGGCGTAGAATGCCCCCTGTCGAGGGCTTTTTCCTAGGCGTCAAACACTCGATTTAGAACTGGTACGGACAAGGGAAATTGAACTATTTAATTAAAATAAAGCATTGCAATGGTCCCTGCGGATGCTGACGCAATGTGATTTCTACCCAGTGCTCTGAATGCCAAAGTGAAGAAATTCAACCAAGCACAGGTAAACGACAGGAGTAACTATGACTCTCTTAAGGTAGCCAAATGCATCATCATCTAATTAGTGATGCACATGAATGGATTAATGAGATTCCCACTATCCCTATCTACTATCTAGCGAAACCATAGCCAAGGAATGGGCTTGGTAGAATCAACGGGGAAAGAAGATCCTATTGAGCTTGACTCTAGTCCGACTTTGTGAAATGACTTGAGAGGTGTAAAATAAGTGGGAATTGTTTTCAGCGCAAGTGAAATACCACTAATTTTAATGTTATTTTACCTATTTCGTGGGGCAGAGATGGGGCACTGCCCCTGTTTTTGGCCTTAAGGCACATTGCGGTGGGTCAATCTGGGCAGAAGACATTGTTAGGTGGGGAGTTTGGCTGGGGCGACACATCTATTAACAGATAACATAGGTGTCCTAAGATGAGGTCAATGAGAACATAAATCTCATGTGGAACAAAAGGGTAAAACCTCATTTGATTTTGATTTTGATTATGAATACAAACCATGAAAGTGTGGCCTATCGATCCTTTAGATTTTTGGAATTTGAAGCTAGAGTTGTTAGAAAAGTTACCACAGGGATAACTGGCTTGTGGCAGTCAAATGTTCATAGTGACATTGCTTTTTGATCCTTCGATGTCGGCTCTTCCTATCATTGCGAAGTAGAATTCACCAAGTGTTGGATTGTTCACCCACCAATAGGGAATGTGAGCTAGGTTTAGGTAGTCGTGAGACAGGTTGGTCTTACTGTACTGATGAATCGCACTACAGTAGTAATTCAACTTAGTACGAGAGGAACCATTGATTCACACAATTGGTGATCACGCTTGGTTGAAAAGCCAGTGGCGCGAAGCTACCATGTGTCGGATTATGACTGAATTCCTCCAAGTCAGAATCCATGCTAGAAGTGGTGCATGTCACTCTTCAACTGTATCTCGACCTGCAGTAGGGGCATCACTTTGTCACCCTCAGGGACCCGTGTCATTTGCAAACCATGACCATGAAGCATCTCAGGCGGGGCAGCTTTGAAGTTCAATTCCAAATGGTCATTGAGAATAATACTTTGTAGATGAATTAAATACACGATGGGGTATTGTAAGTGGCAGAGTGGCCTTGCTGCCACAATCCACTATGATTCAGCCCTTGGTTGCCTTGATTCAGAGCTTCGCTCTTGTCACAAACAAATCCAGACAACCCTCCCATTCTCGCACCTTTGCCTCTTCCTCCAGATGATAATTTTTTATTACTTGGGGGTAGGAAATTTGGGGTTTCCACACTACAATGAAAAAGGTGTTGAAGCCTGGGAAAATTGGGGTTTCCATGTCATGCTCGGCACCCAAAATTTGGGGTTTCCACCCAATGCCCAAAATTTGGGGCCTTTCGCCCGGTGCAAAAAAAATTGGGGTTTCCACCCGGTGCCCAAAATTTGGGGCCTTCCGCCCAGTGCAAAAAAATTTGGGGTTTCCATATCACACCCAAAATTTGGGGTTTCCACTCAGCGCCTAAAATTTGGGGCTTCTTCCCGCGCAAAAAATTTGGGGTTTCCATGCTGCACCCAAAATTTGGGATTTCCACCCAACACCTAAAATTTGGGGCTTCTGCTTAGTGCAAAAAATTTGGGGTTTCCATGTCATGCCCAAAATTTTGGGTTTCCAAGTCGCTTGGGTTTTCCATGTCACACCCTGGTGCCCAAACCTAGGAAACTTGGGGTTTCCATGTCGTGCCATGACTGAAACCGGCGGTGCCCAAGCCTATGGAAACTTGGGGTTTCCATGTCGCGCCCTGGCACCCGAACTTGGGAAACCTGAGGTTTCCATGTCCTACCACGGCTGAAACCGGCGGCATCCAAGTCTGGAGAAACTTGGGATTTCCATGTCCTACCCTTGATGGAACTGTCGGTTTCCACATTTTATGGCACGATGGAAATGCGGGGTTTTCAAAAATGCCCCAATGCGGGGAACTTGGGGTTTCCATGATGATGCAAACTAGCTCGCAAGTGTGGGGAACTTGTGGTGTTTCAAAACTGCTACCCTAGTCTAGGGAACTCATGGTTTTCATGTTACGGGACGACCGGAACCACCGATGGAAACCACCCAAGTCTGGGAAACCCGAGGTTTCCATGTCATAGCACACCCTGAATCATTCAAGAGTCTGTGTAACTTTGGAATTCCATTTCGTGGGGTGACAAAAAATCCGCTAAAGTCCACGGAACTCGGAGTGTCCATTTCGAGGCATGATGGAAAATGTTACCCAAGTCAATGGCCACACAGGGTTTCCATTTTACATCACGACAAAAATTGCTACCCAAGTCTAGGAAACACAGGGTCCCCTTGTCACTCGCGCCGCAGCTAAAACTGTCGCCCAAATCTAGGGAGATTTGGGTTTCGATGTCATTGCGTGATAAGGAACCCTTGCCCAAGTTTGGGGAGCTTCGGGTTTCCATGTCATCATGCGACAGGGAATGACTGCCCAAGTCTACTGCTTTCTAGGCTTTCTATTCCATGGCATGATAGAAACCACCTAATTATGGGAAACTTGGGGTCTTCCATGTCCTGCCATGACAGAAACCGCGACCTCAGTGTAGGGAACTTCCATGCTGCGAAACAACAGAGAACTGCCCAAGTCCGCGGAACCCGGGGGATTCTGTTTCATGGCATGAGGGAAACTGCCTAATTCTGGGAACCTCTAGGTCTCCATCTCCCGCTTGGGCGAAAACCATGGCCCTGGTGTAGGGAACATGGTTTCCATGTCACAACACTACCGAAATCACCTAAGTTTATGGAACTTGTGGTTTCCATGTTGCGGAATGATGAAGAATCGCCCAAGCGTTGCGAACTCGGGGTTTCCATTTCACAGCGGGGTGGAAAGCGCTTGCCTAGTCTGTCTCTGGAACTTGGGGTTTCCATGCATCGTTGTGACAGGAGCTATCCAAGTGGGCGGGGAAAGTGGGGTTTCCCTGCTTTGCCGTAACGACGGCTGCCCAAGTGCATGAAATATAGGTTTTCCTTGTCCCATCATGTCGAAAACCTCTGCCACGTATAGGGGGGCCTAGGGTGTTAGGTATTCAAGTTGGGAGTGCCTGAGAGAGTCGAAAGACTGAACCTGTAGTACAGGTGCCCACATTTAGTAATATGTGACTCGAGTGAGTGTTCTATTATATGCAAAGAGTTGGCATGGCATTCACTTATGTGTGACAGTGATGGGTGCACTCATAGCAGGCGCGCCGTGTTGGGCATGGCGCACGCCCCTTGATACGTGCACAATGGGTGAGTCACCAGCAGAAGGTGCGCAAGAGACCCTCTTTGGGTCCCCAGATGAAAGAGGTGACCATGTGCGGACGAGTTAGGATGCGGGCAAGTGTGCGACGTGCCGTGGCGGGTGTAATTAGCTAAGTGTTGGAGCCAACCCATCAGTGTGACAATGCACATGAAGGGACGTGGTGGTTCATTGGAATGGGGTGTGTCAAGGTTATGTGGTAGGTCAGCCGGGCATGCATGTTGATGGAGCCAATCCTTTTTATCACCAAAAGACACAACCCTTGGGTGAAAGGATGCGTATAACTAAGGATGATGGTGTTCGACGAAGGGACATTAAACTCAAACTTCCACATCACAGAACAAGTGCAAAGGAAGGAGTTGGACGAAAACATCAGGAAGAGAAGGATGTGGGTAAGAGGGCCATACCAGTGGGTAGATTACAATGGGTGGGTCAGACTTGGTAGTGCGGATAGGCAGAGTGGGGTAGGTTACCATCCGGGTAGGCAGGCCGCACTACATGTGGGCCATGCACCCTCACTATGGACCGCATGGACAGGCAGAGTTTAGGCGTCATGGAATAGAAAGTTGGGTGGATATTTTCAAAGTTTAGGTATGGAGTTGTGTCATGCAGGTTGCGGGCAGTGCAGCTTGACCACACAACACGATGGTTAGAAATAATAATTGAAGAATATGCATTTATGGTAAGTTATTTTTGTTGCATTGTTAACAAGACTTAATGGAAAATTGACTGAGTGTTGAAGTATGCGTATACGTGTACTCAAGTATTCGTAAAAGGAAAAAGTATGATGGTGTTGCACCCGCTTATGTGTGGTTGAAATACTACCACTAGGATAAAAGCGTGACATGGGGTCTCCCAGTCCCTCCTTGATAAAAGTCACCAAATTGCGGGGAACCGGGGGATTCCATGTCCCACCTTGTTGAAAGCCTCCCAAGTGTAGGAAATTTTGGGTTTCCATGTCTCGTCGCGATGGAAATCAGCCCAAGTGTAGTAAACCTTGTGTACATTGAGTCTGCAACCTCATATCAAGAAAAAGGTTCGTTTGGTCAAGAGAATGAAGGTTTCTTCATTGGTAAAGGATCTCGCTAAGGATCAAAGGTTGGAGTCTCTTCTAGAGCTAGTCCACCAAGGAATATCAAAAGTTGAAAGAAGGATACAATGCGGGGGAACGAAGTGCAAAAGAAACAAAGTGTAGAGAGGAGGAAGTACTCGACTTGTGCTTGGAGGATATTATTGTCAAGGGTCTAGGGCTTCACAATGACCAATAAGAAGCTTCAATAAGAGAAATTTATGAAAGGGTTTCCTCTTTGAGAGAGAGAGGTTTTACCTTGGTGGAGAGCCAACATTTTGTGTTCTTGTTCTTATGTTCTTGGCACTAGTTTGATGAAGTAAACACACATGCATTAATAAGAAGAGAATAAAATTAAGATAACAAGATAAATTGTAAAAGAGCTTCACAGATTGTTATCAAGTCTAGAAGAATCCCGCTATGCCCCATTGCCCCAGATTCTTCAATGCAGTATCCGAGCTAGGGTGACACATCAAGGAAAGGGAATCTCAAGAACATCTACAAGGTTGAAGCATCAAGCCAAGAATTCTCAATCACATCAAGGAAAAGAAGGTCTACCATCTATCATTCATGATGGAAGACTACAAAGCAAGAAGAAACACCTTGTATAAAGGCACCTACAAGAAGAACAAATCAAAGAGGGACCTACATCAAGCTACACTATCTTGAAAAATTAAAGGCACTATGAGTCAAGTCATCAAGCAAGTCCATTTGAAGAAAGCAACTTGAAGAACATCAAGATCTAAGGAAGGCAAGCCATCAAGTCTTCAAGAATAAACCAAGTTCACTACATCTCGAACTCTACCAAGTAAGTGTATGTCCCCTTATAAGTATACCTCAATGTATTTTTGCAAGGAAAGTAACAAATTGGTTGGGACCATTACATGTCCAAAGTCCAATGATTTGGATTGCAAGAATATGGACGTGACAAAATGGATTGTCCTAAACTTAAGAAGGAAAACAACTACAAGATAAAAAGGGAAGAAGATCATGTAACTCAAGAAGTGAAAGAAGATGACAAGAAGAAAAAGAAGGAATATCCTCCTATGACTAAGTCAACCTCTTTGCTTAAAGTCTTCTTTCAAAGTTTTGAGTAGTATAGGAGCATATAGAAATATAAAAGATTGCATGGTTAAATATATCTTCTATAATATAGGAGCATGGTGTAGATATAGCTCAAGAATTCACATAGAAGGAGAATACCTATTATAGGGTCTAATCCACAATGAAAAAATGATTGATCATGATCAAAAAACTTAGAAGGCCTCCATCATCAAAGGAAGAAACATTTGCAAGGTAAGGGTCTTCAAGATCCTTTGATAGAATCTTCAAAATAAGGTTCGTACATAAGGGGGTAGATGTCTCATTGGGAGTCCCATTTATGGGATTCAAGGAAGGATGATATAGAGGGGAGAGTGAATGAAGCAAGAAAGGATACACCAATTGAGGAGAACTATCAAATAAAACTAGGATGATAAAAGCATAATCAAGATGAGGTATGTATGCATCAAAGTTTAAGCCATGTCATCATATATATTTGGTCATGGGAAAAATTATAGAACCATGATCAAGAATAAAAGGATCTCTTTCACCAACGATATGCTCATAGGCATGTACTACAATGGAGTAAAGGTCAACATGAAGTGCTCTCATAAGGAGTATAAGGTGGTTGACTAATCAATCTAAGAAGAAGCAAATGAAGAAAGAGCTCAAGCATGTGAAGAACATTGTGGTCACAAAGAATAACTATTTGACAAGATTCCTCAACATCTCTCAAAAGAAGGCATGGCTACTTTGACAAAGGAATAAAAATATCAAAGGACCCTTGACACCTACAAATGCCTTGGAGATAGTAAGGTACAGATAACCGATTCAACTCTACAAATATGTCATGATGAGGAGGCCATCCAACAAAAGTACCATCTGATGTTGAAGTAATATCACGATGAAGTCATGAAGGGCCACTAAATCAAAGTATGGGAACAAGCAAGTACAACTAAGCATCCATGTGATAAGTATTATGAAGGATAGAAAAGATGACAAAGGAGTAGCTAGATGACAAAAAGGACCTAATATATATCAAGAAGGCCACTTTCCATGAAGGGAGCAATGACATGACAAACCAGGAGGGAAAGTGATCGATGGCCGGTACCTTGCCAAGAAGAAGTTCAAACAAAGACTTCATGACATCAAAGGAAAGAGGAGACCAAGAATCTGAAGGGCCCACAAAGAAGACGTTGTTGATGAATGGACAATTCCCTAGCTAAGATGGAGTTCTAACAAGTTGTTCCCAACTACAAAGGAGCTTGGGCAAGTTCCTTGTCAGAGGAAACTTGGGAATTTCTTCCTCAATCAAGGGGAAGAGATAGACACAACATTCTTAACTTCACTTAGCAAGAAAGAATGGGAGGATTGGGTAATCATCTGGCATCTGATGCTCTTTGAGGATGTGTAGGGCATCCAAAACAAGAGTAGGCAAGAGGAGTGATATTCTTTGAGGGTTGGGAACCCAAGACAAGAATTGTCCTAGAAGGTCATACTCAAGGAACACGTGGGTGGGTATGTACCTTGAGATACAATGACTAAGGTGTTTATAAGCCATTGGCCTTGCCAACATTGTGCTTTGATCTTATGAGAGATAAAGCTGTTAGTCAAGGCCTTGGTATTAATAATGTTGGCTAATATGATGCTATAACAGATGGGTTTCCAATCTGGTTTCCCTTATGTGAATTATTCAAGACTGAAAAATATCCAAACACCTTGTAATGATTTATGAATACCTCCCTAGTTAAGAGCGGGTGTTGAATAAAGTGTAACTGGGTTTGGTATTCATAAATGTACTTCTCATATTTGTATTTATTCAAGAAAAGAAATATATATGTATATATATATATATCTATATATATATATATATATATATATATATATAATATATATTATTTATCATTGAGTTTCTTGCTCATTGAAATAGGCCTAGCACATGTTAAAGTGTTATAGGTGAGTCAAAGAGTCAAAAGAAAATTTTGAAGACCTTAAGGGCATGTTACACGAAGTATATTTATGTATTAGAGTCAAAGATATTCCTACCCTCATGCCTTTGTTCAGGTCGTGTGCCCATTCAAACCCTAAATTTCCTTCGGGTGGTCCGAGTCATGCCATGCCGTGTTATGTGTGGGTGCTCGGGCACACGTGGCCGTGCCGAAAATGCTAAGTCATGACAACCTATTTGTCTTTTGCACATTTGTGTGGCCCGTTTTACCAGTGCTCCCTCGTGCCTTTGTTTAGGTCTTGCACCCATGGAAACCCCAAACTTTGTTTGGGCAGGTCGGGTCGGCTCGCCCAGGGCGAGTCAGCTCATGTTGTGCTGTGTGTGGGTGCCTAAACACATGTGGCCGTGCCAAAAACTCTAAGTCGTCACTTCCTGTGTGTGTTCAGCACATTTTTTAGGCTTGTTTTCTCGACACTCCCTCATGCTTTCATTCGAGTCGTGCACCCATGGAAACCCAAAATTTTGTTTGGGGCGTGCACGCATGGAAATCCCAAATTTCATTTTGGCAGGTTGGGTTGTGTCGTGTGTGGGTTCTTGTGCAAACGCATTTGGGTGAGTCGGGTCAGGTCATTTTGTGCCATGTGTGGGTGCTTGGGAACATGTGGCCATGCAAAAAATTCTAAGATGTGATCGCCCATGTTCCTTCTACATGTTCGTGTGACCCATTTCCCAACACTCCCTTGTGACTTCTTTCTGTTCGTTCACCCATGGAAACCCCAAATTTTGTTCGGGCGAGTCGGGTCGCGTTGTACGTGGATGCTCAGGCACAAATGGCAGTGCTAAAAATTCTAGGTTATGACCCCCCATGTGCCTTCTACACGTTCATGCGGCCCGTTTTCCCAACACTCCCTTGTGCCTTTGTTGGGGTTGTGCACCCATGGAAACCCCAAATTTCGTTCAGGTTGTGCACCCATGGAAACCTCAAATTTTTTTCGGGTCAGGTCATGTCATGTCATGTGTGGGTGCTCGTGCAAACGTGTTTGGGCAGGCTGGGTCGGCTCGCCCAAGACCGGTCGGGTCATGTCGTGCCATGTGTGGGTGCCTAAGCACATGTGTCCATGCCAAAAACACTAAGTTGTGACCGCCCGTGTGTCTTCTGCATGTTCATGTAGCCCATTTGCCCAACACTCCATCGTGCCTTCATTCGGGTCGTGCACCCATGGAAACCCCAAATTTCGTTTGAGTTGTGCACCCATGGAAACCCCAAATCTTGTTCGGGTGGGTTGGAATGTGTCGTGTGTGGGTGCCCATGCAAACGCGTTGGGGCAACTCGGGTTAGGTCAGTTTGTGTCGTGTCATGTGACGGAGCCCAAGGCACACATGGTCATATCAAAAATGCTAAGTTGTAACTGGGGGTGGGTTTTGTGCACATTCATATGGCTCATTTGCTTGACTCTCCCCCATGCATTCATTTTGGCCGTGTGTTGGAGCCCATGTAAACTCGTTCACGTGGGTCGTTTGCTATGTAAACTCATTCAGGCAAGTTGTTTGCCAGTGTAAACTCGTTCGAGCAGGTTGTTTGCCTGTGTAAACTTGCTCGAGCGAGTCATTTGATGTGTAAACTCATTCAGGTGGGTCGTTTGAGGGTGCCCATGTAAAATTGTTCGGGTGAGTCATTTACCATGTAAAATCGTTCGGGCAAGACATTTGAGGGTACCCGTGTAAACTAGTTCGAGAGGGTCGTTTTCCATGTAAAATTGTTCAGGTGGGTTGTTTTAGGGTCGTTTGCCATGTAAACTCATTCAGGTAGGTCATTTGCCATGTAAACGTGTTTGGGAAGGTCATTTTCCATGTAAACTCATTCAGGCGGGTCGTTTGAGGGCATCTGTGTAAACTTGTTCGGGCGGGTCATTTGAGGGCGCTCGTGTAAACTTGTTCAGGTGGGTGATTTGAGGGCATCCATGTAAAATCATTCCGGTGGGTCGTTTGAGGGCGCCCTTGTAAAATATTTTGGGTAGGTCATTTGAGGGCACCCATGTAAACTCGTTTGGGTGGGTCATTTTCCATGTAAACTCGTTTGGGTGGGTCATTTTCCATGTAAACTCGTTCAGGTGGGTCATTTTCCATGTAAAATCGTTTGGGAGGGTCGTTTGAGGGCACTTGCGTAAACTCGTTCGGTTGTGTCGTTTAGTGTGAGGGTGCACCTAGGCACACGAGCCATTAGCAAAAATGCTAAGTTGTGACCTGGGGTGGGCTTTGTGCATGTTACTATAGCTCATTTTCCCAGCTCTCCCTTATGCCTTTGTTTCGGTAGTGTGGGCGCCCATGTAAACTCGTTCAGGTGGGTCATTTGAGGGCGTCAGTGTAAACTCGTTTAGGTGGGTCGTTTGAGGCTCTCTATGTAAACTTGTTTAGGCGGGTCATTTGAGGGAATCCATGTAAACTCGCTCAAGAGGGTCGTTTGAGGGCGTCCATGTAAACTCATTCGGGCAGGTCGTTCGGGTGGGTCGTTTGAAGGTGTTTTTGTAAACTCATTCGGGCAGGTCATTCGACGGCGCTCGTGTAAACTCGTTCGGGTGGGCCATTTGAGGGCATTCGTGTAAACTCATTCAGTCGGGTGGTTCAATGTGAGGGCTCACCTAGGCACACCAGGTCATATAAGAAATGCTAAGTTGTGACCCGTGGTGGGCTTTGTGCATGTTTTTACACCTCGTTTGCCCAACCCTTCCTCGTGCCTTCATTTAGTCATGTGCATGCCCATGTAAACTTGTTCGGGTGGGTCGTTTGAGGGCATCCATGTAAACTCATTCATACGGGTTAGGCGAGGGCACCCATGTAAACTTGTTCGGCTGGGTTGGGTGAGGGTGTCCATGTAAACTCATGTCGGTGGGGTCAGGCAGGTTAGGTGAGGGTGTTCATGTAAACTCGTTCAGGCTGGTCGTAAGGTTGGGTCGGGTGAGGGCGTTCATGTAAGCTCATTTAGGCAGGTCATTTGGACGGGTCAGGTGAGGGCATCTATGTAAACTCGTTCATGCAGGTTAGGCAAGTTGAGTGAGGCCGTTCGTAAACTTTTTTGGGCAAGTCGGGTGAGGGTGTTCATGTAAACTCATTCGGGCGGGTCTGGTGAGGGCGTTCGTGTAAACTCGTTCAGGCGAGTCACGCAGGTCAGGCGAGGGAGTTCATGTAAACTTGTTAGGGTAGGTTGGGCGAGGGCGAGGGCACGCCTAAGCACACGAGCTTGTATAAAAAATGCTAAAGTGACCGGGGTTGGGCTTTGTGCATGTTCGTGTAGCTCATTTTCCTGGCTCTCCCTTGTTCCTTCGTTGTTTTCATGTGCCTACACTAGCGGTAATCTTCCAACCACTTATAGCAAGGTGCGACACCACTGAACACTTTCTTTTCACCAGTACTTATGTTCATGGACTACTCCTTAGCATTCAATACTTAGTTTCCATACACATTCATTATCCACAACAATTAACACATATACACAATTGTAACAGTATAAAGGGAAGGGAAACTCCCTAATATAAGTCTCCCCGATATCAATATATAATTTTCACTTCATAAAAATACAAGTTAAACCTTGGAAACCCAAAGTTTACACGTAGCCAAATTTTCAATCGTGTCATTTGCCCAACTTGGGCGCTCCTCATCGTAACCATGTTGCCACACTCGAGTGCCCTCCACACAAGTCACACCTTTGTTTTGTCAAACTAGAACACCATTGTCTCATTGTGCACGGCGTGCCCTCACTCAAGTCGCCTCACCACATGAGTCATCGTCCACCATTCGGGTGTGCACGATGCACCCACTCGGTCACCCGTTCACCTGCCTTCATTCAAGAGTGCACGGTGCGCCCACCCGGTCGCTTGTTCACCAGCCTTCATGCATGGCTGTCTACCACACACCAATTCACTGTTCACCCTCTATTCATTGGTCAGGCGCACCCATCATGTCGCCTCACCAAACTCGCTGAAGTGCCAAGCGAACTCTCCACCCGAACTCTTGCCCATCGCACCTTTACCCATCCACATGATGGTTGTGCACAGGGCACCCACCTGGGTCACCTACAACTGCACCTCCATCGTGTAGGCCTGCATGATGCACCTGTAGCCTACCCAAACTCTATTTACAAACGTGCATATCACCCGAAGTGTGGGCACATAGTCCTACACCCACCTCGCACTTCTAATCTGCACCTCCTCTTCAACTAACCTGTAGCTCATATGATCGAACTTGTTGTCCATTGAATGATGCCTTAGCTCAACCAGCCATCTACCTAGTATATGGGTGGTGGAAAGATCAGCTCGCCCAGCTGACCTATGTTCAGCTCACCCAACTGACTTGCCATAACTCGCCTTGCTCACTCGAAGGTTGGGTCGGCCCACCCAACTCATGGGATTGCCCACCTTAACTCGCCCAACATTACAAGTCCTCTATGTCAGCCCATGGGTAGCTCGCCCAGCTCACCCAAACATATAAACATACAACCAAACTCCATCCATGTGCATTTACACATCACATTTCATCCATTTGACCGCAGCTCAACTTGTCTTTGCATGGTGAATTTTGTCCTGCCCGACGCATAGACCACGGGTCCTTACATCCTCCTCCACTTGAAGTCATTGTCATCCTCGATAATATACCATCCTGATAACCATCCTCCACCAAGATAACCATCTCATCCTTGGTCCATGATATCGAATAGCCCATACATTGCAACATCCCTGCAATATATGTAAAACAACTGCCTCCACCATGTGTCATCCCATCCTATGAACTGTCATCAAGATACTCCAACATAATGTCAACATCTCTTCGCACACGTCTGAACCTCATGATTCGAATTAATCAGGTGATCAGTCCAGCTTTCATGTTCAAACCATAAGAATGCACATCCTTATGCCTACACCAATCTTTTCTCATACTTTGCCACATCCTGGACTCACCAAGAATCTCTCCCATGCTCAGGTCCATGGAAACTCCATCCCATATGTAACATGTCATGATGCTAATGCTAAACCATTCCTGCATCACCTATCATACCAGCTCAACCTGTTTTCAAGGACTCACTGCCATGAGTAGCTAACAATGAGCCCCATCTTCTCTGTCATCTAAGAAGATGTGGAGGGAGTAGAGCCTGAAGGCTCACCCTCACTGTTATGAAACCAGCTCAAGAAAAGATAGAAAGTATAGATCAACGCCTTAGAATTCAGCCTCTTCAAGGGGGCAACCTCCTTTACATTACATAAATGAACAATTCTTGGATGATTCAAATGACAAAATCTCCTTTATATATATAGCAGTCTAAGGAGTCACAATATAACCCAGTCGACCTAACAATAATAATATAAAGCCACAAAAATAACAATAGAGGGATTCGATGGGGCACAGTAATAACAATACGGGGATAATAGGGGCACAACAATATTAATAAGGGATACAACTACAATATTAATGGGGTAATCACTAGTACTATAGGGATCCAACATGCCCCTTTCGTTCAAAAAAGTGTTGTCCTCAACGCTTGAGTAGTTCTGGATGCTTTTGTATAAAATTCTCATCCTCCCATGTGAAATCTTCAGCGGATAAGTTCTTCCACTTGATAAGATACTCCGAAATTAATCGATCTCGTAGCTGTCGAGTTCTTGTTTCTATGACTGCTTCTGGTTCCAATATAATTTTTCCTTCCTCTTCAAGTTTTGGCAATATTGTTTGAACTGGGAGCTTGTCACCTATAACCTTCTTTAAACATGAAACATGGAAAACTGGGTGCAATCGAGAAGCTGCAGGAAGCTCCAATTTGTATGCCATAGTACCAATCTTTTGCAACACCTTGTACGGAACATAATACTTTGGTGATAATTTATTATCCTTCTTAGCTTGCTTGAGGGACATTTGCTTATATGGTTGTAGCCTTAGGAATACCACCTACATCAAAACTTCTTTCGCTACGATGTTGATCTGCCTGTTGTTTCATTCTATTCTGTGCCAACACAAGGTTATCCTTTAAGAGTTGGAGAACTTGTTGTTGATGTTCGATGTGATGTTCCATTGCTTGAAACTTAGAATTTTCTCTTAAATATGATGTGATGGATGGTGGCTGATATCCATAAAGTGCCATAAATGGGGTCATTTTTGTTACTGTATGGAAGGGAGTGTTATACCACCATTCAGCTAGAGGAAACCATTTGATCCATTTTGTCTATTTATCAGATACAAAGCAACGAAGATATCCTTCCAAACATTTTTTTACTATCTCAATTTGTCCATCAGATTGAGGATGATAAAATGAGATATGAGTTAACTGAGTACCAAGACAAGAAAATAATTCTGTCCAAAAATTTCTAGTGAAAATGGGATCTCTGTCATTTACAATAATTTTTGGGTTTCCATGTAGCTTTTGAATTGTTTCCATACATGCAGTAGATATTATACTAGCTTTAAATGGATGTGATAATGCAAAAAAGTGTGCATACTTCATAAGTCTATCAACTACCACCATGATGACACTCTTTCCCTTAGACTTGGGTAAACCTATGATAAAATCCATTGAAACCTCCTCCCAACGTTGGATTGGAATGGATAAAGGTTGTAATAGACCCGGGGTCTTAATTGTTTCAACTTTATTTTGTTGGCAAACCAAACATTCTACCAAAGACTTTGGAATATCCAATTTAAGGCCATCCCAAAAAAATTCCTTCTTAACCCTGTGGTAAGTTTTTAAAAATCCCGAGTGCCCTCCTAAGGGAGAAGTGTGAAATTCAATAAGAATAGTTTGTTTTAGTTGGGAATTCTTACAGAGGTATAAGCGATCTTTGTACGATAAAGAATCATTTTTCCAGCTAAATATATTAGATGTACTGGAATATTGCTGTAACTTTCAAATAAGCTCCCACACTTCTTCGCCATTCTTCCATTCCTCCCTT
Source organism: Pinus taeda (assembly GCA_000404065.3). Lineage (NCBI taxonomy): Eukaryota > Viridiplantae > Streptophyta > Pinopsida > Pinales > Pinaceae > Pinus > Pinus taeda. Next base: position 57,835 of record APFE030776428.1, read on the forward strand.
GCTTCGTTTATCCAATCTGGTGGATAATAGAAATGGCGCACAACAATGCTTCCACGTCCTCATCCTTTCTTGAGAGTGCATCTTCCACCACATTTTTCTTCCCTTTTTTGTAGATGATTTCAAAGTCATAACCCAACATCTTTGTGACCCACTTTTGTTTCTCTTCAGAGGATAATCTTTGTTCTAAAAAGTATTTAAGGCCGTCATGATCTGTTTTTACCTTGAAGTGTCTACCCATTAGGTAGGGTCGCCATTTCTTAAGTGCATGGAGTATTTCCAACATTTCCTTCTCATAAATAGCTTTCTGTAAAAACTTTAACTTGGTTGGATGACCTTCAAAAGCAATGGGTCTTTCATCTTGCATTAAAACATCACCAATTCCATTTCCTGAAGCATCACATTCCACAATAAAGGTTTTTTTGAAGTCTGGTGTAGCTAAGACAGGTGCTTGGAAAATTGCCTCTTTAAGATGTTCGAAGGCCTTTGTTGCTTCTCGAGTCCATGAAAATGCATCTTTCTTCAATAGTGTTGTTAGAAGTGCTGCTATTCTCCCATAATTCTTAACAAACTTGCGATAATACCCCGTCAACCCCAGAAATCCTCGTAGATGCTTTATGGATGTGGGGATTTTCCATTCCTTAATGGCTTTAATTTTGCTAGGTCTACCTTAACTCCTTCATGAGATACAATATGACCCAAATATTCCACCTCTTGTACTCCAAAGAAACATTTGGATCTTTTTGCATATAAATGTTTATCCTTCAATAGTTGTAGCACCCTGCCAACATATTCAACATGATCCTTCCAAGACTTGCTGTAGAATAGTATATCATCAAAAAATACTAACACAAATTTTCTAAGGAATGGTTTGAAAATGGAATTCATAAAACCTTTAAATGTTGAAGGTGCATTGGTAAGGCCAAAAGACATGACCAAAAATTCATAATGACCCTCATGAGTTCTAAAAGCTGTTTTCAAAATGTCTTCAGTCTTCATTCTGATTTGATGATATCTTGAACGAAGATCCAACTTGGTGAAGTAAATTGATCCATGCAATTCATCTAGTAATTCATCAATGACAGGAATGAGAAACTTATCTTTAATAGTGAGCTTGTTGAGCTCCCTATAATCTGGACACATGCACCATGATCCATTCTTCTTGTGCACTAATACTACTGGAGTATAGAAAGAAATTTGACTCGGTTGAATTATACCAGCCTCTAGCATTTCTGCAACCATACGTTCAATTTCACTCTCTTGGGCATAGGGATATCTGTATGGCCTGATGTTTAGAGGAACACTTCCTAGAATTAGATGAATAGCATGATCATGATCACGAATAGGTGGTAGATCTTTGGGAGTCTCAAATACCTTGGAATGATTGTTCAAGACTTTTTGGAGGTCTGGAGATATAGATGATTCCAATGTGGAAACATCTAGCGAACATAATTGTGCAATCACACCCCTTTGTTTCTTTTTTAGAAGCTTTGTCATACTGTTAGAGATGATTATCTTTCCTGGTTTCCTTCCAATACCCCTTAATTCAAATTCCTTTCCTTCCACATAAAATTTCATGAAAAGTTCTTGAAAATTAAAAGCTAGTGTACCGAAGGATTGTAGCCATTGGACTCCTAGTACAACATCAGCACCTCCCATTGGAATGGAAAGCATTGGGCTAGTTAATACATATTCTCCCATCGATGGCTTGATATTATAGCACTTTCCAAAGAAATTTATTATTCCTCCATTTGCAACCATCACTTGAAACTCTGGTGCTGGATATAAGAAGTAATTCAATTCTTTTGCTACCTTACAATCAATAAAATTGTGGGTACTTCCTGAATCAATCAACATTGGATTAATTTCTTCTTTATCTAGGTTTTGTTCTTGGAGTATATCCTCTTCTTTTGACCTTTCTTGCCCCTTTTCTTCTTCCTCTTCGCAATCTATGTAGAATAATTTCTTCTCAGCACACTTATGACCTTTAGTGTATTTTCTATCACAACTATAACAAAGCCCTTTGCTCTTTTTTCTTCCAATTGTTGTGGTGTTAACCTTATAGTTTGTGGAAGACTAGGGGCAAAAACACTTCCATCTTTATAGTTGTGAGTTGTATGCTTCCTAGTTGCCATAATTTTGCTTTTCATTTCTCTTGCTAACCTGAATGCCTTCTCTAATGAATCGGGTTCCCAAAGGCGAACGTCATGTTGGATATTATCCTTTAAAGACCCTATGAACACATAAATCCTATGCTCCTCTAGAATGTTTTTTACCCTTATGTTCAATTTTTGGAACTCCTAATTGTGCTCCATTATTGAACCCTTTTGTTTGAGACTTATCAATTGGCTAAAAAAAGTGTTGCTTTTTGTATCCCCATAATGTGTTGTCAATTCTTCCATAAAAATTGCCCAAGTGATAATTTTTTTACGAGAGCAAAGCCATTGATACCATAAAAACTGATTTGGT